>VWZZ01001254.1:6530-30444 GCA_013399095.1 Psophia crepitans
TCAGCTCAAGAAGGACAGGGAGAGTCCAGCGCAGAGCCACAAAGATGATCAAGGGAGTGGAACATCTCCCTTCTGAGGAAAGGCTGAGGGAGCCTGGGTCTCTTTAGCTTGGAGAAAAGGAGGCTGAGGGGTGACCTTATCAATGTTTATAAATATGTTAAGGGTGAGTGTCCGGAAGATGGAGTCAGGCTCTTCTCGGTCTCATTAAGCGATAGGACAAGAGGTAATGGGTCCAAGCTGGAGCATAGGAGGTTCCGAGTTAATGTAAGGAAAAACTTTTTCACCGTGAGGGTGACGGAGCACTGGGACAGGCTGCCCAGAGAGGTTGTGGAGTCTCCTTCTCTGGAGACATTCAAAACCCAACTGGACATGTTCCTGAGCGATGTGCTCTAGGTGGTTCTGCCTTGGCAGGGGGGTTGGAAGGGACCTCGAAAGATCATCTAGTCCAACCTCTGTGATTCTGTGATTTTGTTGAATCAAGATTACTCCTGCATAGCACATCTCTCTACAACCCTCCATCTCTGCCTGTCAAGATAGAGGAGTTAAGTAGCTAAATTCAGAAGAGGCCATTTCTAAAAATCCACGTGCCATGCATTGTATAATCATCACTGCCTGTACAGCTTGACGCTGGATTTTGCTGAATGCCTGCGTGTGTCCCTAAATTTGACAGTGTTACTCGGTCAATGGCTCTCTTCAATGTCCTCTTTCTCAAATAAAATAAAATTTACAAAAAAATCCCTTGACATGGCAAACCGATCCTATTAACCATAACTTCAGAGAGCTGCAATGGCCTGGAAAAGCTTGGAGGAATTAAAAGGTAATGGCAAAAGAAATGGTAGCGTGAGAGAAGGAAAAAGTTGGAGGGTGAGATCCTTGGTAATGTAAAACAATATTCTTATATATTGTGACAATGGTCTGGAAAATAAAAGAAGGAATAAAGTAAGAGAAAGAGACCAGCAAGAAAGTAGAGGTGGCAGACAAGTATTATGATAGAATAAGGAAGTAGTAGAGTCCTTCCCTTAGCTGTCCTTGTCTAGACATCTCTGCTGTTGCACTGGCAAAAGCCATCATTGAAGATTTGGTCATAATAAAGCCTCTGCCTTCTCCTTCATATACTTTCTCAAGAAAAGCTATGACAATTGGGCTGATGGTTGTGTATCATGTACATGATTAACAAAATTAAATACCAATAGGATTTTTTTTTTTCCTAAAAGAAATGCTGCAGCATGACTGGTATTAGATTTTAAATGGGAGCAAAGAACATCCTATTATTTGTATTACAACAGAAAGTCAGACTAGATACAAAGGTCCTTCAAGCCCTAAGAAATTATGAAAAAAGCATTTACGAGTTACAAGTAGGAGGCTATGTAATGCAGCACACACTTGGAACTATCAAAATAGCATCAGAATTGTATTATAGGCCATAATACAAGGTACACTTTTTGTTTTTAATAAACTGATGTTTGCCACTATAATAGCTAATGAAAGAGACCTCTTTTTTTTTCCTACACCAGAATATACTGTATTTATGCCAGGAAGAAAACATGCACACCACATGGAAGCACAAGTAGCTGAATTGCTTAATAGCTTAATTGCTGAATCTCAAAAAGAAAACATATTATTTTAAAATGTTATAAAACACAGTGAAGAAGGAAACATGTTAAGTTTAACTTTTATGAAAAAGCAAACTCCAAAGTGTATACGATAAACTAGTAAGGGAAATTGGAAGTTACAAACCTTGTAATGAAAAGTGTATTGTGTCTATACTACATCGCGTTTGATCTATCTGTTTTAGTTATTTTACAGAACAGGATACATAAACAATGCACTCCTATAACAAAAAACAACTAGCAAGAAGTAATGAATTGCAAACTATGAAGAAAGGCTTTAACTTACCCATCAAATTTTACATCTACCATTTCAACACAGTCAAAACAGACCACTGAGCACTCAGGTTTTTTTTGGTTTTGTTTTTGTTTTTTGTTGCTACTACTACAAGGAAGAAACAATTTCCTCTTACCTGTGCTCCAACTCTCGAATGGACAGTATAACTCCAGAAGTTGATGCCTTCTGTTGCAGGGTGGCCAGAAATGTGAACTCACTTTTATTCCGGAAGAGCTGAATTAACTTCTCACTCACATGGGGTGCTGCATGGATTTCTCTTTCTATATCTAAGAATTTTATTTTTAAAAGAAAAAAAAAAAAAAAAAAAGAGGGAAATAACAGTCCAGTAAAAATGCTAAGTCAGAAAGATTCAGATTACATTTTTCATTTTCCCATCAATATTTTTCATTTTTGAGAGTCATCTACCATGCTCCACCACTGCATTTGTTCAATGAAAAAACCCAAATGCCATCTCTGTCAGCATGTCCACTTGTCACTTTGACAAGTTCACAACTGGTCAGCTACTGATTTTCTGACAGAATTTTTAACGGGATGCTGAGCTATTTGTGTCTGCTGCGAGCAGATTAAGTTGCTGTAAATAAGGTGTGCTGCAGTCAGATAAATAGGCTCCTAAATTCTGAGAAATCTCAGGCACTGCCTCTCCCCAACACAATTCACCAAGCTCCAATTTCAGTTTTTACCACTGACTCTGTTACCACCTCTCCATCGTACATCAGAGGAAACCCGTCCTTTGCAGTGTGTAAGGCAGAGATGTATTATTGCTAATAATGCTATACGGCTGTGCTTCTGCCTGAGAAATAAATACAAGACACACTTGCAATCCACTATCGTTTCAGGGATTTCTCAGTTTAAACAAGCAAAGCGTGACAGCTCATGCAATATTTATTAAACTACAGTCTGACCAGACCAATCCAGAAATTTTTCAGTCTCGCTAATCCTGCTGATGTCCAAGCTGCAGCATGACTTCTCATATTTGATCTTCTAAGATTCAAATGTGCCGTCTCCCATCACATTCATTTTTATCTCATCCTTTTATCCACAATATATCATCACTCCGAAAGAAGATTAATGACAAAAGGGAGAAATCATGGCATTTCACCTTCCCACCCCTTGCCATGTCTCTCATGCTGAGCCTTTGTCACGCATTTGCAAGACCTGTGCCACTTGCGGTTCCTGGATGTCACAACCAATTAGAAGCCCAGTGCACTTCCTTTTGAAAGGTTTACTTTGAAGCCAGAAATGCCGGCACAAATTCTCGGCTGGTAGAAAACCATATAACTCTACTGAATCCTGAGAATCTGGCCCAGCATGAATGCTATAACATACAAAGGAGTGATGAGACTTACAATTCAGAATTTCACTGCAGGAAAAGAAAAAAGGAAAAAAAACCACACCAATGTTGTGTCATTAAATGAGGCTTTGCAGACAAAAAGAGGATAAACTGGCTTGAAAAACAACCTGCAACTCAGAAGTGCAACTACTGAGGGAATGCCGTGGACTGAAACTAAACTCCAAGGAAAAAGTATTCAAGCATGTTTTGTAATTGGGTGTCTCAATTTCTCCTGTGCAGCTCAAAGCTCTCCAAATAAGCCTACCCTCTCAGAATGCCTAACACGCTTGCACTCTGAAAAGTACTGCAAGTTAGACATCAAAAATCACTAGTCATCATTTAAAAATCTTTGCCAGAGGCTCAAAGTCACCTGATAAATAAATATAATGCCCACTTTACAGCATCAAACTATTTGCCTGTCCAATGCAACTTTTATCATAGCAGAGGATAAAGCTTCAAAGAACAGAAATCGTTTCCACTGCCATTAGAAAGGAGAATGGCAGAATAAACAATCAAGCAAAGACGACCAGATTTTGTCTTTATATAGAAGAGTACATTATCTGTACCATCACCTTCACCTACCAGGTGTTATTACTGGTCATAAATACTATCTAGTATTCTGAAAAAAAAATAAAATAAACCCACCAAACAAACAACAAACACAACAGCACGCTGATGGAGGCGACACAAAACTATGTGTCTCATATACCACTAAGTTCTCCAATATCCAGTTTGCTATCTCCACAGACAGACAATCCACTGGTACAAAGTTCCAAAGCACAAGTGAGACTCAGAGATAAAATGTCCAAGAGCTGACAGCTGAAGAGAATTATCCTTGTTTTGAAGGCTAAGAACCTTAGTATATTACACAATTTATATTTTTTTTCTTAAAGGTGTCACAATTGCCAGAAATAAAATACGACTTATCAAACTTTTCAAAAATTCTTTCACATGAAAGCATAGGCAGTGCTGTCAGTGGAACATATATGTTAAAACTTCAGTCAAGCCTTGCCAAGTCCAACATTTTCTCATTACAGGGGGATCCAGATATAAAGCCACATCCCACCATCTATCTACCAAAACTTAGACAAAGATATAGGATTCTTTAGTTGGAATCATTAATGAAGTTAGAAACATAATTTGAAATATTGCATTATACTCTACCACCTCTTCCTATCACAACGAAAACACATGCAACACCTTTCATTCTCTGTCGATTAAAATCAACATACGGCATAGATAACAAAATTATAAAATTTCAGAATCTTGGGTTCAAACTACTAGATAACGAACAGCTTAACAGTTTTCTAGTATAATTCATATAAAGGACGTTAAGTAACTAGGCTTCTAAAAATGAACACACTTCTAAGTACAGTGCTATTTACTTGGAGTAGGTCTATTCATTGCCAGTGCCTAGGAACACCCCGTACCACTAGACAACTGAAAACATAGTTGCAGATGCAGAAATGTCTACAGAAATTATCTTCTTCATAACATAACCTCAGTAACTACAACAAGGGGAGGTTCCCAGCAATTCTGTGGTGAGATGGCAAATGAGACTTAACAGCCAGCGACTGGACTCATAAGCTGAGGAGCCCACCAAGGCTTGCGAGGATCCAGGGGGCATGTGACCTGGCATTATGGAGATGATAACCCTGTCAAGGTGCTGAGCACAGCCCTGCGCTCATAACCTGGGGCCCCACTGCTGGGAAGGAGCCCCATGAGGCCTCACCGAGAGCATGGTCCAGTGGGTGCTGCGTCACCCCAGCTCCTGTGCCCCATGGGACAGCCCCCCTGTGCCTCTCTGGCAGCGCCCGTCCTCATCCCATGTGATCACTTGATATGTTACCTGTTCGAGGTTTGCTTGATTTCTGCAGAAAGTACCATACAAATGAACTGGGAGTATAATCCATTTAGAATAAGAGCTTTCTATTTTCAGGTTGATTTTCACACTTCAAGGAAAGAAAAATTGAGAATACATACACCCCTTCACCACAGGTGCCTGAAAGGGAAAATACTTTTTATGTTTTCTATAAAAATAACTGTCTGCTCGTAATGAAATGTCGCATTTCCTACATAATATAGAACAATATAGGTTTATACAATAATCTTCACTGAAACATCACTTCATGCTTGAATGATAATGCAATCTCAGCAAAATAAATAAATAAACATAGATAGATATGACTTTCATATGCCCTTCCATGTGATTATATTTTCTTAATTTAAAATACTGGCTGTCTGGAGGGGCATTTTTTGAAACATACCAGAGTGTTTCTAAAACAAAACAAGCAAGTATACACATTTATTTTAAAGTACAACTGATACTAATCATCTCAGAGCATCATCAAGTAAAGATAACTTTCTACCTTTAGCAAAACAGAGAAGCAGAAGACAAATCTATGTCAGAAACACAGAATATTTGTTGCTTGATTCCTTTTTTTAAGCCACAGGTCCAAGGAAGAAGTGCGAAACACAAAGCAATAGTGCCATTTGTCAGGGCAGGCAAATCCACTGAGCACTTGTCACCTCCCATTTCCCTGCCTGCCACCACCTTCTCCATTCCCAGGGAGGCCACCTTGCCTTGCCCCATGTGAGCAGCACACCCTACCAAGCCGAAAGTTGCTATGAGAAGAACCAGCTCCCAGGGCTACACTCACACAGAGGATTAGTAGCTGTGGCAGAACTCTGGCCAGGATCTGCAAAGGAAGACCACAGCTCCCTGCTTAGCTACGGCAAGTTCTTACACGCTCAGCCACCTTGATGAAGCTTACCTGCAACTGCAATACTTTACTCACTTTCAGCACCTTCAAAACAACTCTCAAGTTTTTATCTTAGCATGGGTTTGTTTTCATTTCATGAGATCAGTCCAGATGAAAGGTAATGCTGCACTGGGACCACCGATGCCAGGGCATCAGTTTTGCCTTGCACTTACGAAAAGTACAAGTATTGCAGTACACACCATACAGGACAAATGGAATTAAGAAGGTGCAATAACTCAGGACTCGATCAGTCCTTACGCACCTGATTTAGGCTCTTAAGTCACATCTTCCTGTGTGGTTCCACTGGTTTTTGCATCACCAGCTCTAGCAACTAAAAATTAAAACTGCAGGCTTTTGCCACTCAGAGTCCAGACCATAGTAGAGGCCCCAAAAAAGAGAAAGGGAGAAACTGGCTTCAGCTCCATTAGAAACAGTGTAAGAAAATTATCATCACAAAGAAGCAGACAAAATTAGTTACAGAAAGAAAAGAACAGACAGGCAAGCAAAGTTCTTGCCAAACTTTGAAGACAATGTCAACAATCCGTGGTACAAAGGTAAGTGTAACCATTTGGGCTGGAACTTTAAACAATGACAAACATGCACCAGTTCTTACAAGCTGAATCCAAATCCATTTGGGAAATCATTTTTCTTTAATAGATGCTTCCATTAGAGAAAAATACTAAAATTCAGTTCTAAATCAACTCATGCTTTCTGAAGCAACAACTATGTTTCATCATTCACAGGCCTGCTTGAATACATTTTCCTTTTACTTCCTTATTTTGGTAGGCAACACACTGCAAAACATTGTTTTATTGGTACCTTCAACCATTTTAAAGCTATTTGTTTCAACATGCTTTCAGGAGAAACTTTGCACAGTCACTTTGGACGAGTAGAATTTAACCCTGCAACAAGAGAGAACCTGGATTGCAGCTATAACAATTAAAGAATCAAATATTGCAGCATATTGGCTTTTACCTTGCTATGGCAAAATCCAATAAAACTGAGATCTCTACTAAAAACAAAACAAAACAACAAAAAACCCAGAGTGACCCATTTCAAGTCATCGGCTTTCCAAAAATGGAACCAAGAGTAGAAGGAGGATCCACAACTAGCGACTCTCAGTGTAGACAGTTTCTAACAGTTGCTCAGGGTGAAAGCAGACAACAGTTTCACAAAACCCTTCTGCTCAATGAAAACAGGTGCTTCTTCAAAGCCTCTAAGTCCAAGCTGGATCCTGTGCACAGACTCCCTTCTGCACAAAGTTCACAGAAGGATGCTGACACCAACCATGGGGACCTTCTCCAGAAAGAAGTCATTTCACTGCCAAGCAGAGAAACACCTCAGGTAGTTGTCCCTCCCTGACTAGCAAGTGCGTAACACAGTTAGCTGCAGATAGCACTGATGTTTTATTTTAAGCCACGCAGAGAACATTCACACAAATTTCTCCTTATATAAAAAAAAAAAAAAAGACTGCAACACGCTCTTGTCACAGGAATAGGCCTGGTGCCATGTATATCCATCAGAGCACTTTGGGTGCTCAATTTGGCTGTCGGCACTAAGGCTCGAGACAGCCCACACCATGCTGCAGAGACCCACCAGCCAAGTAGTAGCACACCTAGACATCACCTAAGCACAGACCCAAATTCATCCAACATGCCTCCCATTCGCCTACGCTGCTTCCAAGCCAGGCTAAACCATGGGATTTAGCAAGCTGTGAGGTACTGCCAAGAAAAAAAAGAAATGCAAGTTTACATTAAGGTGCTGAGCAGGCACCACACTGCTCTCTGGGGCACCCTGCACTGGAACAGTGGGGACCAGCATCGCCTCCGCAACCCAGAGCGAGGGCTGAAAACACCTTGCCCTTCTCGTAAAAACTATGTTACCAGGGAGGACCAAAGAGGGCACATCTCTGCTTCTAGGTATTCTCACGGGTACGAAAAGACATTGTAAATGCTTTTGCCTTGCTAGCTCTGCTCAGAGTCAGTAAAAAACAGTAGGAAATCATGTTCAACAGCACAGCTTACTAAATTATGATTATTCATTATAAATCACTTTTTACACGTTGCTTCAAACACTGTTTCTCAAGAATAAGATCTGTCTGCAGTGAAATGCTTGGTGATTTTAATATGCAAACCTCCTACAGAGATGATGTCTCATTTTAATTATTGTTTCGGTTTAATGGGTTTTCATTAAATTAGAGGATGGAGCAATTACCAGGGTGAATAGCTAATGTTACAAAGGTAAGTTCCCATGACTATACAGCAAAAGCAGTTCTGCTAGAGAAGGAGGAAAAATAGTATAATTCAATGTAAACTTTCCTTTTGCATGATGCAAAACCACCCTGGCAATAAGCTTTCATATATTGCTGTCATTTTGATGAACATGTTTGTAAAGTAGTTTACGACTAGGTCTCTCCTGACAAAATTAATCTAGCATCTAAAGTTATATATATATATTTTTATATTTTCTTTCTCATTCCTTTCAGGAAGCTATTGCAAACCCAGTCCTAAAACTCCGGATGCCAGGGACAGCAGAATTTTGAGTCA
Source organism: Psophia crepitans (assembly GCA_013399095.1). Taxonomy (NCBI): domain Eukaryota; kingdom Metazoa; phylum Chordata; class Aves; order Gruiformes; family Psophiidae; genus Psophia; species Psophia crepitans. Next base: position 15,074 of record VWZZ01001254.1, read on the forward strand.
CTAAAGAAATCAAAGAGAGACTACTTAGCAAATCAGTTTCTCCCCAACCAATAATTTAGTTGATTTAGTGGCTTAATGTCGGACTCTTCACTTCTTGAAAATTGGCCACACTTGAACACTACCTAGAATGACCACACTCATGTTAATTAAGTAGTTGTCAGAGAATTTAAGTCCTTTGTTTGCTATATCAGCATTTCAAACCGAACCATGGAAATGGAGTATCACGGAACAAACAGCAGCAGATATTGCACAAGACTTGAAAATTTGTATGTGTCAAGAGAGAAAGTGGCCACCTATGTTCCTCAAGCCCCAGACAGAGAAAGGTCTCCTAGGTGACAAAGAAAGCACAGCAGCAAAAAGCTGTAGCAAAGACTACATTGAGAGACTGCCCCTCTTTTGCCGTGTGGGGGTTTCACATCTCCAGGGCCCTTGTCTTTTCCACCCAAATGGACAGAACGACCAAGGAAGGTGCTGGAGTCATCTCTCCAACAGCAGAAGGATGAACAGCAGGCCTGGGCACACACAGAGTGTGGCGACTGACACCATCTTCAGACCATTTGGCCATTATGGCTTACTGCAGTTTTCTGATTTTGCTCCAAACGGCTTTGCAATAAGCTTCCTGCCGAGAACAACGCTGCTCAACTTGCCGAGCACCACATATCAACTGTTGTTACTCAGGCAGCCACTTTTCCTTGTTTAAAATATTTTAGGCGGTTACTGAGCTCAGGCTTGCCTTGTCAACTAGGTTCTGTTCTTTCCTCAAGAGACTCGTGCTGAAATCAAGACTATTTACAAATGGATTACCCCTTAAATTATATGCTTGGTAGAAATGCTCCAGAAGTTACACTACCACTAAAAGCACATAATCTGCTCTTAAATCATGTGAGTTAATCAAATTACATGCGTTGTTAGTTAATTAGTTCAGGAGTCACCGATTATAAGATCTTTTCCACTGTTTATCTGTATTAGATAAGGTATCACATCCCTGTGACTATAAATATTGATATTTGCGAATTTGGAAAATAGTAAAAACATTTTAATACAAGGAGATGGGACTACAATAACACCGTCATGTACGAACAGAGCCAGAGGCAATGTACGCAATGCTGGGAAAAAGCAGTAATTGCTAAGAATCATTACCGACACGCTGTCCATTTTGCAGGAGTACTGTCCACTTCAGGGATCTATTTCAGTGTACATTATATGGTAAGGTCATGCAAAATAATGAGCCACCCAAAATACTCTTTCTGTTCCGGCTTCATGCAAAAGCAAGCTAAGCAATTCTTTCCATCCCTTCTACCAAACATTTTCAGGTACGCTCAAAGTCACAGACCCAAAAAATTGGAAGCGATTTTTTAAAAAATTGTAACAGATACTGAACGTGACAAAACATGTTCTTCAGCTGCATTTGTTAAAAGAAATTGAAGTGAAGACGGTACCACAAAGTGAGGAGCATTGAGAATCAAAAATCAGATACAGAAACCAAGTTTTTGCAAATAACTCTTAACTGTAGTTTAGACTTATTTCCTCCCGCTATAACCCTTAGTGTGTTTGTAATCTAGAAACAAAATTTAAACTTGCAGAGAGATGGATCCATTCGTATTTTTCAGCAATATGTAATAATTCTGATATCTCATTTAACACTCTTTCTTCTTACAGGTAATAATAAATGCTGCTCATACTCTATGGCAACAGTGTGGATATTACTATTTATTAAGTACTTCTGAAGTACTTTAGGATTCTTAAGTTTAACATGAATCCGACAAATATAGTCAGCAAGTAACCCATAACCCGTATTTACAAGGAAATGTTAAGTACCAGATTCCACTGAAGCAGGAGAGAGCCTGAATGCCTAAATTATTTTGACCCTGTTGAAAATTCCAGCAAGGGATTTGCCCTAACTTCAGCAAGGCTACACAACAGCCAGAATTTGCCTTCCTGGTGAAAACCTGCGTTCTTAAACCTGTAAGCCAAAATACCAGTTTTAAATAGTTCATTAACAAGGAAATTTCAGCAAAACAGAAACCTCTGACTCAGTTTATTCCCTTGCAGAGAGGGGTTACAATGCCTAATGCAATTTATGGCAGCTAACAGACCTGGCTACACCTCCACAAAGGTTTTAATTTCCAGTCCACTAAAGCCTTTTATCACATGAATAATCCAACTAAAGGCAATGAAATTATCCGTAAAGTTCAAAGTAAGCATATGCTGAAGTGCTCTCTCGGTTCAAAAACTCCCAATGATTTGACACTCTAAATAGTTTTTAATTACTTTTAAAGCATTTAGCTCATTTATTACTAAAAATCTTATGGTTTTTTCTTTATTCTTTATATATGATTTGTACAAGCATTAAACAAATGTGTTTCATGAACTAATTCTCCCTTCTGTTTTCATTCCCTCAGAAAAATCACTTCCATGTTATTGCTAAAGCAAATTAAATCCTGAGTGTCTGTTTTATTTATTAACTGCATGATAATAACATGAGGCATAATACATTTGTCAAAGCCCTTCTCTACTGAAGCATAATTTCTGCTGTCAGCCTCTTTACAATTACATTTATATTCAATATTCTAGTTGTCTTTGTTTCTTGGAACACATATAAGCACATATTTATATATTCTCCCAAAATATGTATAAATTTTATTTGCGAAGTGTTCCCTCCCCAACAGAGAATCATAAATACAGCTAGCATACTTAGTCATTCTCTGCAAGTTTCATATGAATTATTTGAGAGATTTAAGAATTTTCAAAAATGTCACAATAATAACTGTTTTATCTTTTTACACCATAATTATGATTTGGAGCATTGCTTTTCTTATTTCACCCAAGCATACCACAACTCATGAATAAAATATGACAACTTTGATAGCATCCATTGCTGTGGGTTCATCCGTAACAGCAAACGTGCTTGGGGTACTAAAAGCTCCCTTTTGCTCCATAAGCCTTTGTTTCTGAAAATAAGCTTTTATTTAAATAGAACTGCCACATGTGTCCCCCTTTTTTGCATTTCTTGCCTTTAGCAATAACACCAGCAATAATGTTTACTTTTTTTTTAATGACTACATTTTGAAACAATTAGGATGGCATAAAGCTAGAAAGGCAGAACACTCATCTGAAAGCTGGTACTCACAAGAAATCAAAAACATTAAAAGCACTGCCAGCATCAGAGAACAAAAGGCGAACACAGAGAACCATGACTTTTAAATGTGTGGGCAATACGATTATAAAAAAACAAACTTAATTTTGTTCTGGCTTCATAATTAATTACAATGAAGTAAACCTAAACAACTTCCATTTCCCTAACAAGGTTACTGTACCTAATTCTGCAGAGAATCCTCCTACCACAACTTGCCAGTACATCCTCTTAAAAGGAAAACTTTAACTCAAGTGCAGTACGTGAGATTTCCAAATTATCAGCATTTACCAAATGATTCTGCAAATGTCGCGTTTTAAGGCTGCGCTGCTTCATTTTCCAAAACAGCATGATGAACATCTGTAGAGACCTCCACAGACCAAGAAAAATCATGAGACACACACACCCCCCACTCTCCTCCCACACATCTTGGCTTTGTTGTTTTCCCCCAGACCCTAAGAATAGACTTAAAAATTTCAACATTGTTATGCACAATGAGCCAAAGTGGAAACAGAAACACAGGCAGCTCTGAACGCCATCTGTTGATAGTCTTTCATCAAACAGGCAATGAGTATTTCACCTCCAAGATCCAGTTTTATAAGTGTTGTGCTCTCAGAGCATCTTTGCAACCTTCCAGTTTACAAAAGACTTAAAAAAAAAAAAAAATCAAATAAAAAAAAAAACAAGAGAGGCCGTGACACAGAACTAAGTTTTACAACACAAACTTGTCCACTGTAGGAGGTGTCTGTTCCCACTGACACCGAATGGAACACTCAGCTTCAGAGGGAGGAATCACCTGTACGTGCAAGGGGAAGACAGACACAGTGCACTCAGTGCAGCAACTGCAGTGATCCTATAGTATTTTTTCCTATTTATAGCACAGAGGACCAATGGAAAACTCGGCTGTAACTGTGTGAGAAATGTTACCACACAAGGAGGGAGAATGGGGGACAGAAAGACTGCAACGAGAGATTTTGGGAAACTAAAACGCCAGTGCCTAGCTACTACATTTATTGCTCAAAAATAGGGATTCATAGATCCTCATTATCAGAATTACAGAACCAATTTTGCTCTTTTAGCACGTATACAACCTACATAACTACTCATCTAGACAAATGTTTTAGTGGACATCAGGTGCCAAAACCAATTTTTTTGTCCGTTCTACTAAAAAAAAATTCTGATGTTCTGCATTTTGGATCATTGAATAGGCCACAAAAGGCAAGGCAATCACGTGATATAATGCCATAAACCAGCACAGTAGGACATGATTACTTCACACCATTTATGTGGCAAAAATGAAAAATAAGAGAAAAAAAGTCCCCCTTGTGTCATTTATACACCCACACTGCAGGTGGCAAGATTAATCTAGAAACTGGCATAGAAGAAGTAGGTTGAGGCCTCATGTAGCATCTAATTTTTATTCTTGACAGGTAGTTCAAGACAGCAGGGTTTTTCCACCACAGGAAATGGTCCAAGTCTGGCTCTTGCATTAGGTCTGATTATATCTGCCTTTGCATACTTTTTGAAGGTACAAAATCTTTAAAAAAAAGTAAAATCATTCTATATATTTAAATTCATATGATAGTAATTTAAAATGCCACCACTTCTTTTTAGGCAAAAGATGTAGCTCTGTTTAGAAGTAATTTAGTCAAGTAGGACGAGTGTAAATATTCTTATAAAATGGATATTAACACATTTCTACTAAAATTGTTCTGAAAATTAAAAGATGTCTCTTGGGGTCAAAATCAACCATAATGGGCCACTTTGTTTCATTACCTAGAGTGAGAACCCAATTGGTCAGCATTGCTTTTCCCTCCCTCTGCGTTTTAACTCAACGGTGCCGAGCAATGCTCTGACACTGCTCTCTTTTACCCCAGCATCTGTTCAGCAACCCAGACCTGCAGTATATCAGGTGCAGCAACTTGCCCTGAACTTGGGCAGGATTCTCCACCCAGGGATACTCAGCCTTGTGCAGGGACTCACATCAAGGCAGCACAACTCAGGTACCAACTTTGCTTCACCTCAGCTTCCCAGGGCTCTGACTAGCACATGTCCTGTTTATAAGATATTATAGAATGATATTCTTACTCCAGTTTAATAGATGTTTACTAAAGTAGTTAATAAAACGTGATTATGTGCAATATGATATGACTTAAGAGTATCAGTTTGCCAAAATGCTTTGCAGGAAAAACACAATTTTTGTTGTAGTTCTGTTCTGACAAAGACATAAAAAAAAAAAAAAAATCAAACTGTTATTCTTACTCTTACTCTCATCTAAATTGATTTACTTTCACTGTAAACACCTAGATGCTCACATGATGTGGAAGCATGCAACACTTGCTAGCAGTATCTAATTTCTGCATCCACTGAAGAGCAGAGACCTCTTATTTTCTCTCTGTTTATCTTCATTACAGGACTTTGTCAACAGGTTGCCAGAAGCATTCGAGGCTTTTAGCATATTACAGAAATGCTGAAGTGCTTATCCCACTTCCCCTCTGCACTTCCACGGTGGCAATGAAGATAGACAAGTAACACAATTATTGTCTCCCGGGAAAGCAAAAATAACTGCCAAGGACAGAGGCAATGTGTGCTCAGAATTCTTTCTTAGTGATTACAGATATGAAGGGAAACCCCCAAAATGTCAAGTAACAGAAGGCAGCATGACAACATTCAGGACGAAGGGGGAAAAAAAAAAAAAAGAAGAGGAAATAAGAAATTGGTCACTTTCATCTAATGTGACTAGGTTTCCATTTTAGCCTACTCTTCTTTGGGAGAGGTACAGGTGTTTGATACAAGAGGATATGGAAAAAGAAACTCTGCTAGGATTTACAATTTATACCTTCATATCGATATGTGGATGAATTTTACTTCTAGACAGGTTTCTAACATAATTCTGGTCTAACAAAACATCAAACAAGAGTAGAAACAGCCAACATTGAATAGGTATATAAACTACTTTAAAAACTACTTTAAAAACTACTTGTGAGAAGTGACAAAATTAACAGTAGTTTATGTATCTGCAAAGTCTCAAAGCATTGTTCAATAATTATATGTCAAGTGATCATTAATTTCCTCCACTGAAGATGATTCCTCTCACTCATCCCCTCCTAACTCACTGTATTCCAACTCCAGATCACTTCTCTGTTCTGAAAATGGTCAGTTTTGCAAAGGAAAAAAACCACTCAGCCTAATCATTTCATTGAAAAAAAAAATGTATATTGTGTATACAAAACACATTAAAACATTAGCTATATAAAAAAAATCCCAAATATAAATGAGCAGTTAGACATATGTTAGGGTTAGAGTCCCACAGGCAAACCTTGCTCAAGCCTCCGGGGATGCACACCCCAACACCATTCTTAATTACAGGATCACACACCCTTTCCTCAGGCCTCTGTCTCAGTCAGTGCACACAGAACAAAGAGTAAAAAATATTTATTTAACAAACAGGACCTGAAGTTTTCCATTATTTTTATTGTTCAAGGCTCACCTTGAACAGTAAATTTACCGTATTCAAATCCTTCTCTGAAGACAGAATAGACCATGACCAAGTTAATTATTCCAGCAGAGTATCTGAGACCTCTACAAATATTAATGAATTCTTTTCACACCACTTGTTACAGCAAAGGGCATTAGTACCTCAACTTTACAGGTGAACAACCAAAGCACAGCAAAATTAAGGCTCTAAATCACTAATAAAAAAAAACATATTATCCACGTTGTACGCTCAAAAAACATTTGTTAAAAATTACCACGCATCACAGATACTTTACAGCACTATCAAATCTGGACTTTCAGTGCTTTTTCCCTAGTATGCTGTCCCTGCCATAAGCAAACCTTTACCCAGTTCTGCCCCCTAGTTCTAAGGCTGCAGCCCTCAGGTTTCCCATCCAGGCCCTTGATTGTCTTTCCAGGCTGCTTCTCCCAACCACTGTTCACAGCTCCCTTTACCATGTTCTTCATCCCTGCACCTCACTCCCTTCCCCTCAGGTCAGAGTCCTTGTAACGCCCTTGTCACAGCTTCTCTGCCCAGCCATTACCAGCTTCCTTCTTGGCTTCCAGCTCCTCACCACAGCTGTTTCCCTTCTCTCTCCTCCACCCCCTCATCCCAATTCCAGTTTCCTTGCCCTGCCTGTCACAGTTAATCTCATCTGACTGCTTCTCACCATCCAGCACCAGCCTGTATCACCCCCTGGCTCTAAGGGGAGCCTGTTCATCCCAACTACATTATTGTCACTTTATATACCCAGTCCTTCCCCCTAAATTTCCAGCTTTATCTCCCTCTCCTTTCCAGCTTCCATGGAGGTCTGAGAAGGAAGCAGGGAGAAGCACTCGAGATCCCCCAAAGAGATCAAGACCTCACTTCCCACCCTGCTGATGGACAGGAGCCCAGAAACCATTCCCACCAGAGAAGTCACACTTTCCTCCATCCTCTTCTCTCAGGTGCAGCCAGCTCAGCTGCTGGATCTTACTTTAACTCTTATTTTAGCAGTGCTTTACAGAGCAGCTTTACCAAAGCACTGAAAGCACTGAGGAAATTCTCTGGCAACTCTCTAGGATGGCGGGCAGCTGCCACAGCTCCTAAGAGCCAGACTGGAGCCCATAAAAGCAGAGGAACATCTCAAGGGACGAGCACGGAGGGAGGGCAAGGATCCCACTCTCTGCCGGGGAACAAACAGTCCCTATTTCTCACCACCTCACAAACCTCCATCACAGGGGAAGACATATGCTGGTCTGGTCCCCACCATCTCCATGCAGCGATCCATCCTCACCTCTGCTCATCCATGGTCATGAGCCACCATCTTGAGCAAGCAGAGGTGCCCATTGCTGTCTTCAGAGCCCAGAAAGCGATTGACTCTGATTAAAACATCAATCCTGCTGTCTCCAAATGAGAGGAGGATCTCAGAAGGGACATCTCAGAGGAAAGGGAAAGGAAATGCTCAAAATTTAGTGCCAAGGAAGCAGCAACGCCTGAAGTGTTACCACACAACTGGGGCGAGGGGCTGACCCACACCTCAAATGTAGATTTTATTTTTGCTTACACATACGAAGACTTTTTATTTGACAACAGCTGCCTTTCCCTCCTGAGGCCCCAGGAACTCAGGATATGTACCCCACAGGCAACATGGGGTAAACCCCCAAATTCACCCCACCCCTGTGAAAACCAGCACAGACATGCACAACACAGGGGAAAAAGACCCCTCAGTCTTCCCTTTAAAAGAAAAAAAAGAATCACAAGTCCAAGGAGTTTGCAATTTCCATGAAGATATACCTAAACTGCATGGAGAGGTGCAGGGCATCTCTGTGAGGAGAGGAGAGGCTGCCCTGTGCCAGACGCATCCGGTCCCAGCCGGTTCCAGCTGCCCCGCCTCAGGGCACGGCCCCGCCCCGTGCCCAGCCTGGCAGCGCCTCAGGGAAAACGTATTTTAAAAGGGAATAAAACCTGCTCGAGCTGGAGGGAAGCCGCAACCAAGCAGCTGCACAGACATTTGGCTGGCAGTGGGGAATACCTGGTGAGGGGGGGAAAAAAAAAAATAAATAAAATCAAAAAATGTTTCTTTCTTTCTTTCCAACAGTGCAAAGGGCGTCATCTGCTTTGCCAACTGCGCCCCAGCGCGCGGAGGAGCCAGCAACCCGGGGAGCTGCGTCCAGAGGCTCTGCACCGCTGCTGTCCCAAAAACTCCCCGCATCCCAGCAAGGTGGGTACGCAGATACCAACAGGCAAGGAAAAGGTTACTGGAGCTTTTACAACAACTGAAGGCAGCACAAAGATTTCAAGTCACCCATGTTATGCCTTCCTAATTTTTCCGCTACTGTAAGATTTTTGCTCTGCAGAAATGATACTGCTTATACTTAATATTTGCTGTAAACATACTGGGAGAGATCACACAGAAAGCAATGACTCTCGTCGTATTATCTCATGTAAAGAGGAACCAATACTCTGAACTCTAAAATTAAAGTTTATCTCTACTACTCAATGCAGACCGCCCTGCCGTTCACCGTGGGAAGAGTAATTGCAATTTTCCTCCTCGAGCCGTTATCTGCTTCCTCTCATTCAGTCCCTGGCTCTTTTCTGAGCTCTGCAGCTCGCACACCTTGCACATTACACTGGCATAACTGAGCTTTAACACTTGAAGTGGATTAAAACCTCAGCCATAGCATACAGGTCACTGAGACTCAGGTGAGAAGACGTTCACACGCTGATGAACAACGACAGGGGCCTACTCATCCAGCCCTTAAATTTACTGAGCGCACCTCAGTGCTGAGCTACTGCCCCACACACACAGCCAGAGCATGACAAGTCTATCCTGAAGACTGTCCTAGCAGAAGCACAGCTAACGTTCCAGGTATAAAGGGTATGTGCCCACTCCTGACGACAATATCAAACCCCTTCGACTTCGTACCAAAAAAGCTGACTTTTAGGACTTGGACTCCTAGAGTGGGATCTGGAAACACCTCTACTCTTTAAGTAAGGAATGAGCAAGTCAAGGAGGAAGGTGTCTAAAAAGAGAAATCAGAATCCATAGCACACTGAGACGAAACACCAACAGAGGGGGCTGTACTGCATCTGGGAGCTCAGGCAAAGCTGCCGGGAGCATCTCCACCCGCTTGGGACTGCAGCTTTGCTCTCTCTTTTGGCCCGAAGCAGGACAGCCCTTTTGTTTCAGGAACTCAACAAGATTCACTCTTTTCTCACACAAACATTGCCTTTGTGCTTGAAGACACTTGCTATTTGCACCTTTCCTGTTGGAGCTGCAGCTGTACAGAAAAGAATTCCATAGTCACTGGTACAAAGCGGGAAGAAAGAACATGACTGAACTCTGTGCTGCAGGAGTTGTGGCCAAGGTGTTTCTCTTATAAATCCAGTGGCTGTTTAATACAAGTCAAGAAACTGTCAAGGAAGAAAGGACTACATAGAGCTAGACTTTTAAAAGTACTTGGTGGTCTAAGCTACTCAGTGCTATACATAGGATACATAGTAACAAAACCGTTCCTAATTTAAAGACTAAATTGAAAAAAATACTTCCAGGTTGCTAGGAAAGGAAACAGCAAAGCCTTAATAAAGGTCTTGGGAGAACTGCCTTATAAGCAAAGGCATTAAGGCTCTGTTTGTTCAAAAGAGATGCGGAGAGAAAAAGAATTGGGCATAGCTGACAGGTTGTAAAAGGAGTAAAATTTTACTTCTCCAAAGAGAATGGAGCCCAGAACACAAGTCAGACTGGTTCAGGTAATCACGTAATCTAGCAGCTAAGCTAAAAATTGGGCTCAGTCTACCTAGAGACAGGATGACCAGTTAGGCACCTCCTCTTGCCTTATTTATAATGAGAGCCTTTCTCTGCCACTCAAGATCCTGCTAAGGTTTCCACCTACAGTGTCAAAAACAAGCCCTGCTTCCCTGCTGTCTGAAACACAGAACAGGACTGAGCCCCACTAAGCAGGTCACACCTCAGTGTTTCTTAACGCGCTAAAATTTATACTATGATCCTGTTCAAGGAATTTCAGTATCCATTTTGTCATGTTAGGGTCTAGAGGGAAAGACGTATGAGGAGAGGCTGAAGTCCCTTGGTTTGTTCAGCCTGGAGGAGACTGAGGGGAGGCCTCATCGCGGCCTACAGCTTCCTCACGAGGGGGCAGGCAGTGATCTCGTCCCTCTGGTGACCAGCAACAGAACCTGCGGGAATGGCATGAAGCTGCAACAGGGGAGGGTTTAGGTTCGACATCAGGAAAAGGTTCTTCACCAAGAGGGTGGTTGGGCACTGGAACAGGCTCCCCAGGGAAGTGGTCACCACACCGAGCTTGTCTGAGTTCAAGAAGCGTCTGGACGATGCTCTCAGTCATCTGCTCTGATTGGGCTGGTCCTGTGTGGAGCCAGGAGTTGGACTTGATGATCTTTATGGATCCCTTCCAGCTCGGGATATTCTATTATTCTATGTTTGTAAGATACTAGTTACAAAGGTCTTTCACTCAATGTTTTTAAGATGTTATTGTAACACATTGCATGGGCAATTAATATTTTCAATGCCTTCCTTTCTTTCTGTCAGCTGGGCTGCATCAAAAACAGTGTGGCCAGCAGGTCAAGGGAGGTGATTCTCTCCCTCTACTCCACTCTTGTGAGACCCCACCTGGAGCACTGCGTCCAGCTCTGGGGTCCCCAGTACAGGAAAAACATGAAGCTGCTGGAGCAAGTCCAGATGAGGGCCACAAAGTTGATCAGAGGGCTGGAGCACCTCTCCTATGAGGACAGGCTGAGAGAGTTGGGGGTTTTCAGCCTGGAGAACAGAAGGCTCTGGGGAGACCTAATTGCAGCCTTCCAGCACCTAAAGGAGGCCTACAGGAAAGCTGGAGAGGGACTGTTTATGAGGGCATGTAGTGCTAGGACAAGGGGTAAATGGGTTTAAACTAAAAGAGGAGAGATTTAGATACTGGGAAGAAATTCTTTACTGTGAGGGTGGTGAGGCACTGGAACAGGTTGCCCAGAGAAGCTGTGGATGCCACGTCCCTGTAAGTGTTCAAGGCCAGGTTGGATGAGGTTTTGGGTAACCAAACATGGTCTAGTAGAGGGTATCCCTGCCTATGGCAGGGGAGTTGGAACCAGATGATCTTTGAGGTCCCTTCCAACCCAAACCATTCCATGATTTCTCACCCTTCCCCAGAACTGGTTCCTTGAATTCTTTGGCCTCCTGGTTGGAGGTGAAGAGACATGGGGTCAGACATGAGGACCTTGGGTGTCCCGTTCCCCAAGAGCACTCTAGTCAAGAGCCTCCACTCACCCTCCTTTCTCCCTTCGTGCTAGAACAACCAATCTAGACAGACACAAAGATTTTTTTCCCCACCCTTATTCATATAAAAGATAAATCTTAAGACACCATAATGTTAGAAACCTTAAGAGTGAGACAGTAGAATTGCAGTTGCAATTTAGATACCTACATTTCATCTAATCCACATTGTCAGCACTTACACTGCTTTTCAGATTCCCTCATCCCCATTTCACAGAGAATGGAACTGAAACACACAAATAATGAACTGATCAATTAAAAAATCAAGCTGAAATACTCTAATAATCAAAGTCCGTGCCCAACAGGACCACTCAGATGACTACACTTAATTATAGGTTTCTATGCTTTTCTGAATTAGGAACAGATTTGCTTGCCCAAAGGCAGCCCACATCTCTCAATTGCTGCTTTGATTCTATCATGCTGTCACACAATTTGCAATGGAACTGAATTTGTTTCTTTGCCTGTAATGCTGCTTCACATGGAAATCTGAGTTTCCGCTCTTACTGCCAATATTATTATAAAATCCGAATACTCCACTGGTTTCGCTGGGGTTGTCTTGGACTGAAATTGCTAAGTCTCCAGAGAAAAGAGTCTGTTTTCTCTAGGATAAATCAAGTCATGACATCAGTCCCCAGATATTTAGTAACAAACAGTATGTCACTTACTAGAAGAGACTTAACATCATTGATCAAAAATCTAATTAAAAATAACAGTTTCTCTTTCTTATATGCATGTCTTCCCATCACACCTTCCTTCATTTCTTCTCTTTGCTTCTAAGCATAACTGCAAGAATGCCCAAAACTTATAAAGCTTCCCATTTGAAAGAATTTAATTCACAGGAAAAAAAAAAAAATCTCGCTTAGAAAAACAATCCATATTTTCACTACAGCAGTACACATGACTGTCTGGTTTGGGGAAAAATTACCATTTCTCTGCCTCAAAGATGTAGACTTCCAGGGACATACAAAGGAACACACTTGGTCTGAACAGCTCTAGTAAAGCCATTTTAGGAAACACATCTTACAAGAAAGAAAGTGATCCACGGGGAACCTTTGTGTAAGTTCAGAGCCCTGTTACATCACTGTAAGGACACTGCCAAAGGCAGTGGGCAAAACAGTCCCTATGAAAACCACACACCAAAGAACGTACTCACAAACACTTCTCATTTCCCAAACTAGGAAATCCTCAGCAGTGAAAGCACACGAGTGAAGAGGTCTTCTAATGTGGCACCATGTTCAGCAGACAGCCTGACAGGTGAAGCAGGTCCTCCCCTGCCCAGAGCAAATGCTGGAGCATAACGGTGGAGCAAGGCACAAGGTAAGTTAACTACTCACACATGGCAAGAATTAATCAAAGCAAAGCTTTGCTGAAAGGACCACACCTTGGAGACTGGAATAGCTGGTCCAAGAGGCTACAGTAATTTTGAAACTAAGCAGTAACTTAAAGTCTTCTCTCTCCCCGGGGGCTGTCATGTGGGCTTTTTTTTTTTTTTTTAAATATCTGTGGGGAAAAGTATTACTTCTAACTTAGATGTAGCAGTTGCCCACACATTGCCCTGAGTTCTATATCGGTTTTACTGTATGGCACAGTAAAAATCAAAATTAAGTATCTCCTGGTTCCAGCCAAAGGACCTGGAACACAGCCAAACTATAGTTGTAAAGTCACCTCTGTTAGTAGAAGGGAATTCATACAGCTGCCGACATACTGCTGACATTTAACAAATAACAGATACGAACAAGAAGGGAAGCAGCCAACAGGGTGGCCTTGGACTTCCAACCTGTCTGACAACGGCAGCAAAAGTCCCCTCACCGACATCTCTCAGGATGGAGTAATACACCAAAGGTCTTGGGTCTTCTCCCAGCCCAAGGGCTGATGAACTTAACTGAAGACATTAATTTTCCCAAGTCATCTTTCAAGAATTTTTATGCTAGAGGTAATATCCAAGCACAGGGCTATTCCTGCATGCATTAGCAAGAAGAATTTCTGTTGTGGGAATTGAAAAAAAAAAAAAAAAAAGCTTTATTTACCTAACCACAGACTTCAGGTTGTTATTCACTTTGTACAGCTTTTCTTTGGTGCTTCCCACGAACGTCTTCCAATTTATCTGCTCAGGTGAACTTTACAAGCTTTACCTTTTTTACATTAGTCTTCTCCAAGTTTGTAAACAACAGGTGATGTCCTCCAAGGCCAAAAGAACCTAAACCTTTCAAAGCTGCTTTCAGTATCAAGTATTTCAAGCAATGTCCCGAAAAACACATCTCAGTCATCTTCCCTACAGCTCTGACCACCGGTCTGTGAAAACTTGCCATGACAGTTCATCAGTGCGATTGCGATTAGCTGCACGGAATGTCAATTGGAAATACTAAAATGTTATAAGACAGGCCACTGCAGTCTGTAGAAGAACGTACTTTAATTCTTTTGTCCATGACACACAAACCTGGAGTCAGTGTGTCGGAAGAAAAACAACTGATATGTTTAAATGAATAAATTAATGCTGCTCTTCTGGACATTAATCTGGAAATCAGTGACAATTTTGCTACTCTCTGTATCACAAAAGATTGGAAATATGACTACCAAGTTCTAAGGTGGTCTCCAGACGTCTCTCTGCTCTGGCTCCTAAACTGGCCTTGGCCAGCTAAAGACTGAACTAAGATTATAGACCCACTTTTTTATTGCTTTAAGTCAGTTAACATTGCAGATCCAGAACTAAAGCTAAATGAGATCATAATTGTTTGCCTCTAAAAACAGCTACAGAGGGCAGATATAAAAAAGCAAGACACTAACAGGTACACTTCAACACAGAGTAAAGCACAGTAAAGATAAAACGAACGAGTGTCCACAATAAAAACATTGCCGAACTGTGCTTTAACACACGCGCTGACCTCAACTGCTGTAAACGTCTTTCTCACCGAACAAGCATATTGCAGCAACTCAGTGCTTCCACCCTATGGGACGTTGTCTCCAAATCCAGACCTTACTTAAGTCCATGGTAAAACTTGTTAATTCATTCAGAATTTCACTTACTAAAAATAAAAATAAATAAATAAAATGCTTGACAGGCATTATTTTAAAAGATTGAATGAATAAAATAAAAAAAAAAAATCCACAATTCAAAGAGACTTATTCTGTACCTGGTACTCAGCTTGGACAGTTAAATGCAATACTGTTCAGTTTCCTCACTTCAACAGTTTTCACAAAGTTGATGAAACACTTGCTACATGTTACTAATCAGTGTCAACACATTAAGTGCTTTCTCATGGTTACACAGCCTCAGCTGTGTGTGCCTCTGCATGCGTACAATCACAGAGAGAAAGTTCACCAGAATACAACCAAGTCCATGCCCTGGAACCACTTTGACATATTTGGTTAGAAGCAAACATTGGGGACCGGTGAAAACCTACGTAAAAATATTTCCCTAAAGATTACAACTGCCTGACAGCATACTTAAAAAAAAAAAAAAA
>VWZZ01001254.1:35134-49231 GCA_013399095.1 Psophia crepitans
CCCCCCGGGCCTCTCCAGCGCCGCCGCCCGGCCACGGCCACGCCACAGAGCGTGGAGCAGCCCCCAGCGCAAGGGGAGCGGTCCCCAGCGACCCCCTCGTCCCCGCTCTCTAAACGTTTCACGCGGGGAGCGGAGGCCGGAGCAGCGGCCCCGGCGCTCTTCCCCCCGAAAGACGAACTCCCCGCGGACGAGGGGTCCCCGCCGCCCGCTGCGTTGCAGGCAGCACGTCCCGCAGCCCCGGGTGGGTGCGAGGTGTGGCCGCTCAGGTCTGCTCCTTGCCGCCTCCTCGCTCTCTGCATAAAAATACTAGGAATCAACCCATATTAACTATTTAGTCTTAGTAATAATTTATGCCTGGTATGAATAAGCAAAAAGAAGTTCTGGGATGTAATATGGAAATCTGTACCGTTCCTCAGGCTTCTCGCTTGTCCTTGCTCAAGTCACTTAGCTGCTTTCTCTTTCATGCCTCTAAAGTGTAAAAGGGAGGTAAAGTATTTAAAGATACTTGTGAGTCATCCGAGAATCTGCTCTGATGGCTGTTTTAAAAACCTGTCTTCAACTATTTCTTCCCTCCAGCCCTGAATCTGCCTTGATCCTTGGCAAGAAACAGACCACCACATGCATCGATTACATGCAACGACTCTTCCCCATAAAACACCTGATTTAAATTTGAAGTAGAGATTACAGGGCCCAGAACAAGTTCCCATCGCACAGAACAGGAGCAGAGTGAGATTTCCAGCTGATCTAGCTTTGCATCTCTTCTAACGAAGCCGTTTCAGCTGTAAAGCTAGAGGATCCTCCTCTCTGCTGCCTCCCCTCATCACGTTGTGGTTTGGTTCTGCACCACACAAGTTCCAGCCATCTTACATGTAAAACAGTAAGCTGTACATTTGGATAAAGTTAGCATGACAGAAAAAAAAAATTATGCCCATCTTAGGGGGCAGTTGGATTGGCACACCTTTACATTAGCAAGAGCAAAGAGTATAACTTGGTTGCCTAATTACTTAATTAGTAAGATCTCTGAAAACAGCTGTTCCTGACTACAAGCAAGGTAATGCAGTGCACTCCAGGAAATCTCTAGAATGTTCATTCCAAAAGCATCTCAGTAATTTATCTCCAGTGTATCAAAAGAGCTTTTGCTCAAATATAACTTTGGATCTTCTTACTTTTGTTGAGGGTGTTAATTAGCACCACTGTTAGCCATGGGGCATGGGAAGAAGCATATACATAGTACACAAGTATAGGTGTACATACTTAGATATATATCCATAGCAACAAGAAAAAGAGGCAATGGTACATCAGCAGGTGAAGATGCACCCTTCTAACCCACCCTGATAAAATACATCTTCTGCATAGTATTTACTCTCTGATTTAATAGGAGATTTCATTCCGTGAAATAGGTCTATACCTCCAATTCATGTTAGCTTAGCTATGTCTGTGCTTATCTGGTAGTAAAACCAGGGTCTATCTACACATAAAAATTGAGTCTAATTCAACTCAAGTTTTCCATTTTCCACTTGGTGCAGAGTCTTTAGTGGATATACAATTTAAACTGGTCACAGCTAGCTTCTTAAACAGACCTGTTATTAGCTTAACCTAAATCTGGTTTAAATGCTATTTTAAAAAATGGCTGTGGGTACACAGAAAAATTTGCACTGAGTTATCAGCTTCAATGCACAGCTTCAAACACATCTTGAACAATCTCACGGATAAAGAATGCCCTAAATCATTCCTGACTTGTTCTTCTGTTGATCAGAAGCATCCAAAGAGCCCACAGGTACTGCAAAAAGTAACACAGGCAACTTGGTAGGAAGTTCGTCCCACAGATGTGGGTCTTCCTATTCATATTGGAAAAGCATAGGACAAATGGATGGAAAACAAAAAAAATCCCGTTCTCCCAGACAACACCACTCTAACACATCCTCTAACGGCAACAAATCACTTCCTTTATCACCAAAAAATCTGATATTCTGATATGATCTTGTTGGACGTATAAATAGCCGAAAGGCATGACAGTCAGATAAGAATTAAAACTGTGTTCCTGAGCATTCATAGCAATTAAAAAAAAAAAAATCTGATGGCACTTTTGCAAGAATGAAGTGTTAGTCCTGCCAAACTAGCTGGATTTCAGCTCAGATAATATTCCTCTGAAAGAGTGTTCTTGCACTCTCAGTTAGACATTGAACACTTCTTGATTTTGACCTCAGTTATTGTGATGTTGCTAACTGTGTGGTGTTAAACTGTTAGTCCTGTCAGCCACGAAGCTTGTGGCATTTTGTGGTTTGACCAAGCATTTTTGACTATGCCCAGTGTCTCTCAGAGCAGTTGTAAGGTTGTTTGCATTCCTTGGATGAAAGGCAGTTAAAAGTGCTAAGTATGACTTCAAGAGTAGCTGAGTGTGTGGACTCAGTTGCCACTTGAACTGCAAACGCCAGAAAACAACAGTGCTTCCACCTGAGAAAAGTAAATCCACCGCATAGGATGGAAAAATCTCATTTCACAAATAATGGTCGCAACCCTCAGAAGCCTGGCTGGGAAGGGATGCTTGCAATCCAGACTGGCAAAGTTTACTTTGCAGCCAGTAGAGGGCAAGAATTAACAGCAGCTCTTACACCTAACTACTACAGAAAAGAGGAGAGGGAGGGAGGAAGGGAATACTGTATGCCATACCTGTCCTACCAACCGACAGAGACTTGTAAAGGACTATGTAATCAGTCCAGCAGGCTGAAAGTGTCCACACCAAGGTTTATAATTGTGTAAAAAACACAACAAATGTAGCAGAATGAGGCCTTTCAAAGAGGAGTCATTTGTCTACTTCTGTGGACGTACTGCTTTTTTTTTTTTTTAATTCCCAAACACATGGTTAGCTAATGTCTGTAGACCGCAAAGTCTAAATTAAACTTTACAGCTGGTTGAGCTATTAGGTTGGTATAAGATGTGCCCTTCAGTCTACACCCTGGCCATAGGAATTTCAGTACCCAAAAGAGTAAAATTAATTCAAACTAAGCACGTCTGCTAGCACTGCAATAGAAGACGTGCCTGTCTTCTAGTCATGTAAGTAACATATATCGGTTTCACCCAAGCCACGCTTTAAACCATACAACCAAGTTAAAAGGATAGGGATTTTTATCTGTTCCCATGACTTTAAAGATTTAAAGCTGCAGTGCTTCATGGTGACAGCAAAGGACTGTTTCTTACTCCCAAAATCAATGTTTTGATTCATTGACTCACACTGGTTGACTCTGGAGATGTGACCAATTCCATGTGCCTCAATTTTTTCCTCCTAAAGAGGGGACTAAAGGCACTTACCTGCCTCTCTGGAATCTTACGATGCTCACTGGGAACTTCAGACTTCTCCCAGATGAAATCCACCTTATATGTGCAAAGAATTTCCGTAGTCTCCCATCAGTAGATCCTGGTATCTCCTTCATCTGCAGGTACACATCTCAGAGAAATGCAAGTTTACAGACAGAACAAAGTTTTGGGGTTTTTTTTTGGGGTGGGGCAGGGATTGATTACTAGAACTGCCGAAACAGTCCTGCCACATAGCTATTGATCTGTCTTCAGGATTAGGCCCTCACCTAGAACTGCTGTCCCGCTCTTGGCACCATGCTCGTATCTCCTGTGTTACCACACATTTGATGCCACTTTGAGATCAGACATTGTACTTCAGCTATTTTATTTGGGGAAAGCTTGTCAAAAGCTCGTGTCTGCCCACAGTGAAATGGGTTGGCTCAGTGCCATTTCCACAGCAGGCTGCTGAGAAGGGAAGAACCTCATTACCACATCAGTATTGTGCCACATTGCCCTTCCCACACCGCAGGGATTCAGCTTTAAATCAAAGGTACAATAACATCAGGAATGGTGTCCTTACACTTGCCGCCTTCGCTTGCTCTTCCCTTACACCCCCCAATTTGCATCTTCAGCTGGTATGAACCACTATTGGTTTCAACAGTCCAACCACCTTTGGGATGATTGAATTGATAGGGTAAGAAGGATTTAAGCACATCCAGTTGGTCCTCTGATAAGCAATCAATTATTCCACAAGCTACAGAGCATTCAAATAGTTAAGAATCCAGCCATTTAATTGATACTTGTTTCTGCAGCTGTGCAATATCTCCATTTCCCAAGAGGGCTGTTTCCAGTTGCTGCTCAAGGTTTCTAACAATCAAACGGATCAATTCTGCAGATACCTTAAGGCTGTGTGTTAAGTAAGAATGATGTTTGTGGTGTGCATTGGGTAGGGAAGGAAGCGGTGGAAAAAAAGAAATTCCATTCACCAGAAAATGTCAACGTATATTCGGTTTTAAACACTGGACATTTATTTAGAGTCTTTAGAGCCCATACATTATTGAATAATTTTAATTTATCACATCCAAATATAATAGGCAAATATATAATACAATAAATCGCATTTGTACACATAAATACAAAATTTGAGGTAGGGCCTCAAGAATAATGTTTTCTTAAATTAATCACATACAGCATTGTAATATGCACTACATGAGATATATATGATGCATCCTTTGTAACATAATGTATCTTCTCCACGTACAGCTAATGAAAAAATTATAGTGACCTGGTTAGGGTACAAATCTTTATCCATAGGCAGCAGTACCCCATTGAATGCCTGTAAATATATATATATATTTATATATGACATTACGCAAGTAATTAAGATTTAACCCATCAGCGATGGGTCCGTAATAAAGTGCCATAGGACACAGGGCGCAAATTCTCAGCTGGTGTAAATTGCCACAGCTCCAGCCAAAGCTCTGACAATTTATACCAGCTAAGCATCTACCTTACAAGGTAATACTACGTAATATAAATGACAGATAACAACATATTTTAGTCGATCAATAATTTTCCTAACAATGAAAGATAGCTATAAGGCAAATGGTTACCTGAAGATGTATTTAAACATTATGGGCAAATAATAATATTGCAAGCCATAAGGTCCAGCCTGGTCCTTACATTATGGTAAACCCATCAGGAAAACCTCCTCTCTTTGGCAATAGCCTGCCTGAGGGTGACAAAGGCAGAAACCCCAAATACCCCTACCCTCCCCCCTCAAGTCATCAACCTGAGTCCCTCAGGATATCAAGCTCTGACCATTTTACAGACATCTTACATGCACACCATTTAATTCAAACTAACAAACGACCATCTCTTACAAGAGCGTTACTTGCAAAATGGAGACACTTTCTGGGATGCCACTTGCCGAAGCTCTGCAGCCTGCAACCCACAATTCCTACAAGCCTGTCTTCGATTGCAAGAAAAAGTGGGACCACAGCATAAGAAACGAATAGGAAACCAATGTCTGCCATAAATAAGCAATTGCTTTATCACAGGCAACAAGAAACCACATTATCCATACAACTACACATGTTTTCAGAAAGACCAAAGGCATTTAAAATAAATCAGGAGTTGGAATTTCATGGTAAGAGATAGCCACACAGTGTATCGGAAGCAATGATCTTCAGTGCTGAGGCACATCTAACGTGGTTAGTGGAGCAGAACCAATTCAAAAGACTACTTTGACCCAATTGAAACATCATATAAAGACAATCTAATTCTTTCTCAATTAAATGTCATTTTGTTAAACCCTTCTTTGGGAAACAAAGTGCTGCCATGTCTAGCTGAAACACAGGTTTTGAACAGTGCATATTAAAAACACGAGGAAGACCCCAAAGAATTTGAAGATGTCAATCATTTGCATTAGGTATAATCTTTAATGCATACAATAATGCATCTCAGCTCACCCAGAAATTCAATTTCATTTCAAAGAAAAAAAAAAAGCAACATAAGTAATTTCACCAAATTTGAACATTTTTTACTCACTAGATAGATCTGCAAGTACATACATCACATTTTTACTAATATGGCTTTTTCCCCTCCTTTTTTTTTTTTTGATAAAGATCTTTACTGGTATTTAATTAGTTACTAAGTTTTTTTTTATTAGAAAATTATCAAAGTACATGCAAGCTTTTCTTAGAACACATTAAATGAAGTGCATTCCCAAACTTCAAGGTTACTTCTCATCTAAAGAAGACACTGCTGGTGAATTTAATCTCAACATTCAGATTTGGCCAGTAAAAGATTTTAAAAAAAGTCTAATGTGGAAGAAAAAAAAAAAATCTGCTTTTAATATACCGTGAAAACTTCATATCTTCTGTGACTTCCATATTCATTTCTCCCCCCCCGCTTTCCAAACGTTTTTTTGCAAACCTAGTAATGGAGGTCATAGCTGAAGACAAAAATCAGCTAGAACAAATCACTATCATCTGTTTTCGGAGTTTCAAAGTCAAGCCTAATGCTGTGCTAATGACTTAGCAGGCACAGGAACAACATCTAAATTAAAAGCAAGTAGATTAATTACATAAATCATGGAAAGCAATTCAATTTTTCACATGCATTCTGGTTTGGTAATTCAACCCAAAGGAAAGATATCATAACCTAGCAGTATTCCTTCAAATGATATCTCTTTTATACTTAAGGTAGATAGTAACTGACATCCTTACACCGAGGTAATTTTATTGCAATTAGTTAATCCCAGTTCCAATGCATGTCCTGAGACAAGTTAGTGCATGAAAGCATTTAGAACTGTTAAGCAATTTGAGTATGTTTTCTTTTTTTATTTTTTTTTTGAAAGAGGAACAAACCTATGGACATATTTTACTTAATCACAACAATAGTGAAAAGAAACTGGCCCTGACTCCAAAAATCGAATCAAGATGCTGGGTAATATTCATAAACAGAGGCCTAAAGCTATTTACCTCGACAAAAACACCTAATTCCCACTAGAGGTGCTGACTTAGGTTCCTTTCTTCACCCAGAGAAGGCCCATCAGCCCCACGTAGACGTGTGGGCCAAATTTCCAGCTCGTCTTTATGGACCTTCATTACATCAAACAGACCGTGGCTTCTCAAACCTGCCTCTGCCAGGAAAATAAAAGCCAGAAGCAAGAACAGCAACCCCCTTACTAAAACAGCAGGCAAAGCTGAAACAAGGGGACACAGCTTTAATGCAGAGAAGCTCACAGAAGGGTCCCGTCTTGCTGCCATGCGAGACGGGGACTGACAGAGCCCCTGGAGTGGAGATTCAGGGGCCAGCACAACATGTTGCAAAATCTGCCCTTGCTGCTCTCAGTGACAGCCCCTGACGGTGCATCGCTTGTCATGCTTGAGGATTAAAGGTCTCCAGCAGTGCCTCGAACTGGCAACACTAATTGCCCCGTGAAAGAGGAAGTTCAGCAAAATGATTAATATATTTAATATACATATATATATACACACACAGAGAGAAAATAAGGTAACGATTTGTGGAAGTGTCACATTAAGGTTTAGTTTTTGTTTTGCTTTCTTCAACAGGATGAAACAACACATCTACTGATCTACAGACACGCATTAACTGAAGGTTTACCTGAGACCCTGTAATATGAAGACAGACAGACAAAAAGAACAGGATAGAAACAGTCCCCTGAAAGGAAAGAACATTTACTGGCTACTACAGTAGTGTGTGTGGGGAGGGAAAAAACAGGCTAAACTACTCTAAGCTCACCATCTCTACATTGATTGATAAGATATTTATAGGGACATAAAACATCACTAGTACACACTACATGGACACTGATCACTGTTAAAAAATATCATATATGTATGTATAGGATATAACAAGATAGTAAAGGTTACATTTTTGCCAATTATCGAAGATATATTTTTCTCCCTCATTCTAGTGCATTTATAATAAATTGGGCTAATTTTCTATTCAAGTAAATAAATGTACTCTTAAAAAGCTCTATTTTTACTCTGCCTCGTAGGTAACAAAACTATTTAAGTCTAACGTTCATATCACTAATTATACCTGATTCCTGAAGTGTAATGACTTAGAATGTCCTATTGCTACGCAATGCCATAACGGCCATCCACTAAATTGTCATCTCACCCAACCCTCATATTTTGTATAACTAATGTTGCAGCCATGTGGATGACTGCAGTGGTTAATTGTTATGGGGTTTTGTTTGGGTTTTGGGTGGAGTTTGTTTGTTTGGGTTTTTTTACTTAATGAAAATGTTTTACATGAAGAAAAAAAACCTATGTACATTTCAGAGAGAATATTACTTTGAAGAATTTATGTGCTTTATATATAATACATAGAAAAGCCGGGTTCTGCTATTTCCCCATCGGTTGAAAGAGAAGAATACATCTAAAGGTTATACAAAGATGTTTATAGGAGAATGAACAGGGAGTCACAAAGTTGAACAGCACATCTAACTTCTAATAACTGCTGTCAGGTGGTAACTAGACTACACTTACCACTGTAAGAATACAAAGTTAGGCACAAATTATATGATGGCTTCTTGAGGAGATACTGTAAACAAAAGCAGAGAAACAAGGAAAGCTATGTTCAGAATACTGAAGTGAGTAAAACCGCAGTTGCACTAGCGTGGAGCAAGGTTTCAGACACTTCCTATAACTGAGGCATTTTTAATTTAAATGACAGATATCAAATTATCAAAGGAAACGTATGACAGTACTTTAAACAGCGATGCCCATACACCTCAGCCTGGCACCATTTCTAGACTCAAATGCAGTTCAGTCCCAGTCTCAGATGACTAGTTCTTTAAATTTCACTTTTATTTTTCTGCTTGAAAAGATCAAATGGATTATTGTGTTTCTGTTCTGATCACACATATTGCTTCCTGGTGCGCTCTTTAAAGGGTCTCTGCTTGTTTAGATAACAAGTCCTCAAAGATAGTATAATTCATACTCCTTAAAAGAAGTGCACAGACACAACGGGTCAAGGTCTGCTGTCAATGTAGACAAAGCGACCCCGCTCACTGTGAGAGCCTCATGCTGGGTTTACACCAGGACTACAGGAGATTCTTTGCTCACTTCCATCCTGTCCAAGGGCTGAACTTCCCTTCGATTTCACTGGTAACGAAATCCTAGTCCAAATCATTGCTACCTCTTACAAGGATGGTTGCGTGAAACTGGTCACCCTTAAAAGATTTTTACGTTGTGTTTTGTTTATTCCTACATAACCTGACAAGACCTGGTCTGTCACCCGTTGCACAACACATTTTTGCTGTTTCACCTGGTACAGAACACATCATGGGCATCACGGACACCTGGAAGTGGTCTAGCTAGGTCTTCCCTAAGGCATGCAGTGGTAAATCCTACTTCCCTAAGCAACCACTTCCAGGCACTGCAAAAAAAAGAAAAGAAAAGAAGAAACTGTGGCAAAACAAAGTGGAGAAAAAAAAAAATAAGAAGAAAGAAGAAAAAGATCAGAAAAGGCTGACAATGTTATTGCCACCCATGTAATAATTATTAGCATTGGGTCCCCAGTTCTATATCCTTCACTGGCAGTTTAAGTCCCAGGGAAGAGGTTCCCAGTGGATCAATCATATTCCTGTAACGTTCACCGCGGTGCTTGGCCAAAAACGGACCCCAGTCAGGCTGCGGAGAGCACACCAACTTGAGCCGCTGCAATGTGGGGGAGAGAAAAGAGAGTCTCATTTGAAGCTACAGAGCAGAATTACCATGCAGAAGAAATGAGGATAGGCTCATTTGAGATTATTGATGATGGCCCTGCAATGCTCCACTGCTCAGTGTTTGTTTTGCACAAAGTTTGCAAGATTAATAGAGGATGAAGTGCCCAGATTTTAATTATACATTCTCCCTCGCACCATAACGAAGGGAGCTCAGAACCACTGCTACAGATTGCGAGGCTCACTTACGGAAGGACATGTGCACAATTACTTAGCCCAATGGTCTAAGCAGTGGGTAACCGCATTAAAATAATTGGATTTCTGTTTAGCATATTTCCCAAAAGTATACAAATGACCAAAAAGAAGTACATTGCTATGAATGAATAAAGGTTTTAATTTTGAGATGACAAAATGTTTCATTTCTATCTGCAGGAAAAAAGAAAGAGAAGAACGTTAACTGGGCAAAAAACAAAACTAGTATTTCCACTGATCTTTATTGGATATGTTATTTGATTGGCACATTTACAGACAAAAAGGAAAGAAAACATATTTCTGATGACTTAAGAGGGAACAATTATATGTTTATTACCTAATAAAGTGAATCGGACCTCTATATCAGTTATTTTAATCTCTGCTTAATTACCAGTTTGCAACTCTTACCTCCCAAATCAACCATAATAATTTTATGCAACAGACTCAGTATTCAGGAAATACCAGGCTGCAGCTGAAACAGTTTCAGCAAAAGCCCCTCCAAAACAGATCCAACTTTTGGGTGTTTCTTTGGGTGCGCTACTAGAGGGACAGTAAGGAGAGCACCCTGTTTTTGCAGCAGTGTATGTGCCAGTACTACACATATAAGTTACAATATTTGAAACAGCACAATTTGACTCAGCGAGAAAAACATACGAGACGATGAACAAGCAAGTTCAATGTCACATTAGCTCATTTCCAGTAGGAGCAGTTGTCTCCTGACCTGTGCACTCCAACGTGCTCTGCGCAAGGGCTCAACGGCCCTTTAGACAAGTGGCCTCGCTGCCTAGTGCCAGCCGTGTACTTGGAAGTTCTCCCTAGGGCGTCCCACCACTTGATACTAAATTCTTTTGCTCTATGCAAAGCAGAAAAGCATGGCCTTTTCTCTTAGGCATGTGTAGTGTGACATATTGAGAGACCAAAAAGATTATTCTATTTTTGTACGTTTTCTCTCCTTCTCATTTTTGAGGCATATAACAGCCCCGATGGGTTTTGCAGGAGAGCTGAACTGCGAAAACAGCTATGAAAAGGGGAGGCAAGTGTCTATTCCTTATCCTGAGGAGGGAGCAGCACAAGCAGCATGATGTGAAGAGAGGGCAGAACTGAGAGGGCCTCAAAGGCCAAAAATAAGAGCATTGAACTTCTTCAGAAGACAAGGTGAAGGCAACGGAGAGATGAAATGCTGACATGAGACAGACGTTGCTGTACCGCGCCCTGTGAGGAACTGAGGAGCCAGCGGGATGGGAACAGCCGGGGAGCGGTGGTGGCAGGTGGCAGCTGGGGTGGCAGGCAGGGCCAGGGCGCAGAGACAGCGAGCAGAAGGGGACTGCCACGTTTCTGGAGTGGTGGGGGCAAGCGGCAGGGATCTCATTTGCAAAATAAACAAAAGCAGTGTAAAAATAAAATGCCACATGGATTTTTTTTTTAAGCCCAGGTGCCAGAGAGGATCAGGTTATTCAAGAAAAATAAAGAGATGAAGAAGGGGGAAAAGAAAGATTGCCAGCTAAGCATTATAATGAGTAGTTTGAGCTGTAGAGCATGAGGTCTTTTCACACATCTTATTGCTGAACTTTATCAAGCGGCACAACCTCTGGAGCACATCCCGGGTGACTCAGGTACCCGACCATCTCTCACCCTGCAAACAGGCGACTCCTGACTGACCACCTCGAGCACTGACTGCTGGGCTCGCTGCGACATGATACACACCAGCAGTCGATGCTTCCTACGACTACACACTGCTTTTGCAGAAAGGCCAACAAAGCTAGGAGAACAACTTTCAGTGACGCCACGCCAGGGCGTATGAAATTTGTAACTCCTTCTAGTTGTCATAAAAGCAATCACTTAACAATTTAGAAACACGTTGTTGAGGAGCAGGGAACAGAAGGTCTGCATTTTAAATCAACTGAGCATCTCTTTGCAACACAATAACTAGCTTACCAGAAAGTAATCTTAGCGCTATTAGACACTCAATATCACAAAAATCAATGCAAAATAAAACAGTCTCCTGCGACCATATTTTGTAAGCGGCAAAAAAGACAGAAGCATTACCTCAATAAATTTGCCTGGGGCTAGATGCATTTTTATCACAAACATAACTGGGATCCAGATAACTGAGCAGGCCAGCATCAGCCATCCAAGCACCATGGACCAGCCTGGATAGTGGTAAGCTCCGTAAGTCATTGGTTCCCACTGGTAAAAACTGAAGCAAAGAATAAACTGGAAACAAGAAAAGAAAACAAACGTTGGAACAAGCGAAACAAGCCTGCTATGCAACGAACGGTAGGTATCCACACACAGAGCTGGTATGTATGGAACACAGATAGAAGGACGTATACCTGAGGCAGGGCTCTCACACACGCTGTAATAAACAGGTCGGAATCGGAATCTAATGAGTTTCATGGAAATCTTGCAAAATCCCACAAAAAAGTCACTGTATTTATGCCAGAAGAATTGAAATTAGGATCTTGCCCCTCGAGTAACGTGCTTTATTACATGGTCTATTGGCAGTTTTACCTAATATGATTATGCTAAGTTACTCCATTTCACTTACTGTATGAATAGCAATACATCTACTTACGTTTGTGCATAATGCAGTAACTTTTGGGAAATGCCTGTGCTCACAATAATTGCACACAGAAGATTTATAGCAGTATAACTAGATGAAGGCACATATAAAAATGATCAGTTTTATTTCCAGAGATGTGGAGTAATTGAAAGTCTAATATTAGACTATCCAAATGTATCAAATATTAGCTTTACAGAGGCAATAATAGAAAAGAATGTATGGCTTGGGTTTGCTTTATCTGTTTCCATTGCTTAAAAACTGAATTATGACTCATCAGCGTCAATTTATTTCTCACCATAAGTTCAACAAATATTACATTTTGAGAGAAGTGCAACACAACACGTAAGTCTGAACTGACCTTGTTTGCTTTCCAAATTTGCTTTCCTTAAGAGAAAACATAATTTCCTATTTCCCTGCTTGCGATTACTGGCAGCAGCTAAAAGTGCAAGTCTGATCAGGAAAGGAACCAAGCGATTTGCAGAAAAGCCTTACAATGCCCTTCAGAACTGTAACAACAGGTCTAAGGCGGCATCTTGAAAACAGTCAGTGGAAGAAAAAAAAAAAGCTATAAAAAACCCATGTGCACACACCTTAATTTTTAACAAGGGCGTCAAGAGAAAAAAAAACAGATTGCCATTTATGTTATCCTAATACTATAGATAAACTGGTCTAAGTCTTCAAGCTTTTTTTAAAAGGGATTTGCAAACTATACGTGTATATACACAATAAAGTAACAGTTACCACTGGATAGGTAAGACAGATCTACCTATTTTTCATGCACAGCAATAAAGAAATTCTATCTGGGAAAGTAGAATATCTTCATTATGCCCGTTGGAGGAATTGTTGTCACCATGGAATATTTCTTTTCCTTGCAACTCAGGATTTTGTTGAGCCCACCAAAACTTACTGGTCCCTTCACACACGCATTCCTGTCCGCAAAAACTCAGCCATTTGCAGTTTTCAGAAAAAAACCCACCTCATTCCTCAATTAACAACACCAAGAAGACGTTACTAACGTTATCCAGAGCCCTTTTTTTTCCCCCAGAAATTAAAAAAAAAAACCACAATTACCAACCCTTACGCGCTATGCATAGGAACTTCCCAGCACACAAGCGGAACTACAGCTTCTCTGGAAGAAGGGATTGCAAAGGGCGGTTAGTCACCATCTGGCTTCTTCACCCTGCCCAGCCGACGCCACACTCAGCGTTTCAAAACGCGTGCGCTTTCAGGAACCCTCGTCACTTCCCTGCCGTACCTGGGCAGCTGTGAACGCCAGCAGACACTCTTTAGCACCGCCGGGAAACGACGAGTTTTTAAAACCCTCCGCAAATACTGATTATCTTGCCGCGCCTGCGGTCCAGGTCTGAGGACTTTGAGGCCGCGCTCTCAAAACATGACACGAGGACGGAGACGGCTCAGCGGTTTCGCGCTGGCTTGGCAAGCTAAACTTCTGAAACGGCTGGAAGAGTTATTCCATCCTTGTGCCAAAACGTGGGGCGCAACTGAAGGTTCTATCTGTACTGAGGCTGAAATGTAAAGGAAACACTGTGCTGGAGCGCTGGGCAGGCAGTGGGGACGCGGTGGTTACGCTTTGGCCCTTGGGCTTGAACAAAGCCCGCGCAGCCACGGGGAAACCGAGAACGTGCCTCCTTTCGCACGACCGCGAGACCCACGCTTGAGGTAAAGCGTCGCTGCAGGTCCTGGGGTGGGAATTAAATTTAAGAGAAAGCGCGAACCCCACAAAAAGAAACGCACCACGGGCCCCCCCACGCTCACCGAGGCACCG
>VWZZ01001254.1:49331-79310 GCA_013399095.1 Psophia crepitans
TGGGGTGGACCTGAAGGGGTTTGTATTTGCTATCAAGAACGTAATTATTCCCATCTTTGCAAAAATACCTCCATCTCTGCAGCTAAAACTCTGTCACTCAAATTTCCACTTAAGCCTTTCCAAAGCACGTGTCTCCGATTAGTTTATGACTCAATGATACGCTTTTCCCTAGCTCAGCCTGAGGGCAGACGGGGGATCATGCGATTTCCCCCCCTTCCCCGGGTGTACACATACCCACATACGTGTTTCACACACACGCAGACAGGATAACCAGAACCGCCAGGCCGTACCGGTATGCCGCACCAGCATTTCGCACCCCCAGGGAAAGGCCACCATAGCAGCAAACCGCTGTCTTTACCAAAACGCTTTCTCTCTACCAAAAACACCATCACTTACTAGTAGATCTTTCTACTACCCGCACAAGACGGTGTGTGTGCATGTGCCTAGGTAGCTGTACCCGAGATCCAACCGCTGCTGTTCAGAAACACCGTGAATGACGAACAACCAACAACACAACTCTTTGGAGAAGACATTAAATTTTTTTTTGTTTGCTTACTGTTAAAATAGTTGGGGTCACAAATGCCCAACAGACTCTCCAGAATTTACTTGGCTGGAATCCAATCATCATCTCTATATCTTCACAGAATCTTTGCAATCCTGTAAACAGCAAACGTAAAGGCAATTAGGTGTGAAAGAAACCACCTGCAACCTGCACCACAGCCCGCATGATCCCCCTTGTGCCTAATTGCAAAAACAAACTCCGACTCCGTGGTTGAGAACTTCAGTGGAGGCTCTAACCACAGAGTTGAAAGCGAAACCGTTAAGCTGCAAACCATCCTAGTAAAATACTGACTTGGCAAGAATTAAAGCAAAATTGAGCTTTTACACAAAGATTAAGCGTTCGGTACGTTTCAGGTTAAAGCGTTAACAATAGGTCCTGGTTAGCTGCAATCATGTGTGTCCTTGTTATATTTCCCTGTGAAGACAAACCTTATTAATATCCGTAGAGCTGTTTCAGCGCAGACAGCATCTGAGCTTCTCTATGCCTGCTACGTGACCAGGGCACAACTGTATCGCTTAGCACTGAAAACAATAACGTCCTTTATTTTTCAACTGATATGTGAGCAATACTCAGAATTATTAGAGGACACCCGTAAATATTTTAAATTATATTCAGTGTTCTTTGAACAAACAGATCAACTGATATTAATTCTTCAGATTATTCTATTGATTCCAACTATAAAGTTACTTGAGTTAATAAAACAGGCCAGGCTGGAAAATGGTATTTTGGCCATGGCGCAGCCGTGTCCCTGTCCACGCCACGGGGAAGGTGTGCTGGCCCAGCTGCTCCTGTTGCCCTTCTGACAACAGCCAGCCCGCTTTCCAGCCCCGCTGTGCAGAGCTGTTTGGGTCAACAGTCCCTGCTCAGTACAGCTACTAGTAATTTATCCACAAGTAATAAAAACGAAATGGAAATTTGTTCCAGCTTTTCTAATGACGATAAGAAGAAGGAGGTCTGGGGTCCAAGGCTGAGCTCACCTGTCATGCAAATATTTCAAATTTGGGCCAATTTTATCTAATACAGCAGGTGATCATCTGTGTCGCTTAAATTTTACAAAGCATTATTCTACAGCATTTAGTCTAACTTTTATGACGTGGGGCCAGGGAAGAAGCTTAAATATTGGGGAGAAGTCACTGAGTAAGGGAAGGAATACTTGGAGCAAAAGTAATAAACTGCGTTACATTCTCATTGCCCTTATAGCCAGCCACTGCAGCTGCTGAATAGGAGAAGGGATAATCCCCAGGCTTAATCCACCTAATTTTGAAGCCTTCCTGTTGATATAAAAGAGAAATAAACCCATTCACCTAGCTGTTCCAAGATTTAAGAAGGTAAAAAATAGCAATGGTTCACTATTCAGTGTCTTCTGATGCACCTCTAAGAAATCAGCAGGGCCAGATGATGCTGGGACAGCCCTAAAGGCCCAGCTCAGAGGGTGAGCACAAAGTGGGCCAGTTCAAGCAGACAGCATATCAGAGAAAAGCTAAAAAATTGTGTTATGAGAAGAAATAGAGAAAAAAAAATTCCAGAAATTATACAAGAAAATGGTATTGCAAAAACTGTGTTTAGGGGAGGGGAAAAATAAAACCTGCAGTGGATGTAAGCTTAGAAAGCTAGCCCAAGCTGACCCAGATGTCACTTTTTTTCTGTAACTGTAATTTCTCTCCCTCTTTTTCTCTTTTTTGCTGACTATAGCAAACACTCTTCTTCAGAAAACCTCTTTGTAAAATATATGTAATTTTTACAGCCCATGAAATCACTGTACTTCAGCACCTGTCTGACTCATCAAGTGCTTCTCCATTTTGTAATAGAGCTTGGTAAGCCTGGGCTGATCGTAACCCCCAGGGTCACTGCATTATGCACCTGAAAGCAGATCTGTGCTGCAGCTGAATTTATTTATTCTGTTTTATTTCACAGAATCACAGAATCACAAGGGTTAGAAGGGACCTCGAAAGATCATCTAGTCCAACCCCGCCCGCCAAGGCAGGGCCACCCAGAGCACATCGCTCAGGAACACGTCCAGTCAGGTTTTGAATGTCTCCAGAGAAGGAGACTCCACAACCTCTCTGGGCAGCCTGTTCCAGTGCTCTGTCACCCTCACAGTGAAAAAGTTTTTCCTTACATTAACTCGGAACCTCCTGTGCTCTATTTACCCGCTTATTGCGGTTCAACGCACCACCTGCAAGCGAGCTACTCACACAGCAGTCACCCCCGCAGTGCGCTGTGGCGAGAACAAAACTAGTTTTAAACTGATTGCAGCAGCACAAGGTATGGGCTGAAGGGTCTTTCCACAAAGTTTAAAGCTCATCCAACTGTCTTTACTTCAGCTACACGTGCTGCCGCACAGGAGGAATACCTAACTGCAGGGTTACCGGGGCTTTCTGCCTCCAAAATTCATGCAAGCTTCATGCAAATCTGCACAAACTCCATATAAAAAATTTAGGTCCTTCTAGGAACTGCCAGTAGATCTTCACAGTTTCAGGCAGTTTTAAATATTAGCAGTTCAGGAGTCAAATGCATGTAAACAGAGACAGGGATTACACAGTAATCATCTCTTTCCCAGTGAAAGACTGAAAATAGGTTGGTCCAGTTCCAGAGAAAAATGCAAAGGATGCTTTAGTTAACAGTATGCCAATTAAATCTCAGTATGTCTGGTCTCCCTCTCAGATCACTCAGGCCTGCTGAATAACTTTGGGAAACAAACAGTACATGATATTCCATGTCTCAATTTCCACTTTCTAAAGTACGATGATGTATTCATAAGCGCTGCAGATATAAAATCCACTAAAAATAGAATGCAAACCAAGACAGACAGCTACTTCAATACTCTGCTACAAGTATAACATTCAGAATTACTAATGCTTTCTACAAATACACGGCGGCGGTTAGCGCTCGCTCTGGCAACGAATCTTCCCAACAACAGACTGTGAAAAAACAGGTCTAGAGGGAGCACGAGCAAAGTTAAGGTCATACATTTTCAGTTTCCAACAGTGTTTCGCTCAAGCACAAGAACCTTCGTATTTAGCTTCACATTACAAAGCACAACAGTGGGAATTATGCTGATGATTAAATTAACACCTGCAGCTCTAAGCTATTCTTTATCAATCATGCATCATAATCTAAACAACTGGAGAATAAACATCTACACCAGCATGTGAAACAAAAAACATCATTTGACTGGATTATGTAGCACTGACTCTACTGAAAAATAAATTATCGCAAGGAAATAACCAAGTGTGTCTC
The DNA here is from genome assembly GCA_013399095.1 of Psophia crepitans. Lineage (NCBI taxonomy): Eukaryota > Metazoa > Chordata > Aves > Gruiformes > Psophiidae > Psophia > Psophia crepitans. The sequence goes on from VWZZ01001254.1 coordinate 53,134, forward strand.
TTTTTAATTTAAAAATCTCAACAAGCTCAGCAAGCAGAACATGTTACAAGAACCACGGACAGATTTATTTCATCATAAAAGCACCTGCCACTGTTGTGCCAACCTGCTTGCTATGAAGAGGACATGTACGCAGAGAAAGGTGTCAGTGGAGCGTAAAACAGCAATCGTCAGAGCTTGGAAATATATTATGCCAATTTTAAGTCCTGCTTGAAAGAATATAACAAGAGCAGCAGCTTCACTTGTATTTACAATGTGCAAATCACAAATATACAAGCTGTATTCCTATGAACAGCCCTTAGAAAAGTAGCTTTAGTGCAGTAGAAGTAGCTATGATACATTAGTGGAGCAGATAATGACTGTAAAGTAAATCCGTTTTCATGTAAGGGACTGGAAGCTCTTTAGTCTAGCAAAAGGTTAATTCCAGGGAATAATCTTATTGTTTATATCAAAGGTTTTACTAACATCTGTTGATGAACAATCAGCTGGTACAGAAAACATGGAAAGAATAATTCATACCTGGCAAATCTTTTCCAAGTCTGATTACATTAAAGTAATTTGTAACTAAAAATAAATTTAAAAAATCTTTTCTATTCGAGTCGTTCCTTTGAAGTGCTATAACTATTCCTGCATTATTTTACGCTTTCCATAGAACTTAGTGTTTTAAGGGATGCTGAATTTGTTGGACAAAGCAGGCACTAGCCAGAGCAATTTTGCTTACAAGCCTAATAAAATGTTGTTCCACAAAGGCAAGTTTGTAGTGCTTCTGCCACACAGTGTTCAGAGGAGGAACAGAGCCAATATTTGCTCCCTATTTGCCTTCATCCTTATTTCAAAACATACAGAATAAAGAAATTCTACAGATTTAGGTAGGTTTGGGGTTATTTAAAAGTATTCTAAGCAAGGAAGTTTTACCTTGCACACTGATAGCTATGGCTTTAAAGGGGGCAATCTCTTTGGCATGGACCAGGTGATGCTGTAGGTACTGCTGGCCGGGAAGAGTGACAACATCTAGTGCTTTAGCACAGCACTATTCAGGCATGCTCTCAGCAAACAGAGGAGGAAAAAGGGGAAAAAAAGAATAAACAATAAACCCTTATACTCTTCTTGAGCATTCCCACTCACCATCCCTTATGGAATTGTATTGATTTTAGGAAAGCTGGGAAATCAGTCAGTACAATAACCAGACACAAATGTCTCGGATGACACGTACCTGGTGATGTTTCCACAGAAAAGGGTAAATGCTAAACCTGGTGGTAACCGGGGGAGGGAATGGGCAAACCTTGCATGTCTTCATGGAAACCGAAGCACAGAGCAATGGCACAACTTGCCAACATTGATTTTCAGACCAAGAGTTCTGCTAAATAAACTCCCAAAATTCATCTCTTGACTTCACCTCAGGAGATATCTCAAAGCATTACACTCAGGTCCTTTGAGAGGACTGGCTGAATGTAAAGCTGATAGCAGTTACTAATATAATTTCACTCACAGAGATTGCACCTCTAAACCAACTCTAATTAAAAAACTTACATTTTAGGGACATAAAAAACAACAAGCATTTTGATCAACCAAAACACGATCGGTCTAAATCAACTTTTCCCTTAGTGTTTTGACTTTTTCCATTGTATTCTGTAACCTTTCCTCTCTAGGTCCTACCTGACCTAGCTTACAACCACTCGGGCCTACCCACTCGATTGGATGTCAGTGGAGATAGAATACACTTCAGTATTTGCATGAAATTAGAGAAAACAAGGAAGGGATGATTTTCTGTCCTGTCTATAACATTCATTTCTCAAGCAAGAGCAACAAATTCTGCATGTTTTGAATTTCTTAAGATTTTTTAATGTGTCTATATTACAGAGCAGACCCCACAACGTGGGCAGATATAAGTATCCAGTGCGCAGGACTAGAGCCTAAGGTCATGTTGCTATATGCGCACCTTCAACAGCACATCTTGGGATTACTTTATGCCTAGCTGATATAATATATAACATATATATTACATAAAATTTAAAAAAAAAAAGCATTTGCAGCAACAGCAGAAACAGCCTTATCTTTGTCATCTTTAACACCGAGATGCAGATCTCCCTTTGCTGTTGCAGGCAAGTCTGAAGTGGCATCACCACATTCCAGCCATAAATCAATCATCTGTTACATAGGGAGATCTTCACATTTCCTACCACAACTATCTGAGATCACACATCTCCAAGAATCAATCTCCTGAAAGCACTGGACAAGTTTGGGAGCAAATCACCAGCTGGTATATAAGTTGATAGAGCTGCAGTAGCATCAAGGTAATTGCACTGCTTTCTACTCGCCGAGGATCTTCCTCATAATTTAATGTATGTCAACATGGATCGATATAACTGGTGTTGTCACTGTGCTGAGTAGCTGCATAATCTTGGTTCTGTGTTACCAACAGACGGGCTGCAGGGAAGGCTGGATGTGTGCATGAAAAATAAATCCTTCGAAAGTTGTTAAATGCAAAGATACCACTTCTGGCTCAGGAAGTCTCTGATCCTAAAACTGTTGGAGTGTGAAAGAGCCCCTGGAGAAGTGTCCCTAAATGCTTGGTCTGTTCTTATACTCATCTCTAAGTGTTGGCTTCAAAGCTGTCAGTGCGAAAAGGAAATTAGACTCTATGAAAGTTTTTTGAATACATGTATTTAAAGGAATCCTACACTAATGAAGTCCCATTATGCTTCCATTCAAAACAAGGGAATTCTGATGTTTTTTATTTTTTTAAAAAAAAAAAGCATTACTCCTTTCCTTAAAAATTTCACGTTACCAGCTACCTTACCACATGCTAAAATGTTACTTTGACACAGACTGTCCAATAACAATATTTTTTCTTACCATAAATATAGGAAACTCCAACAAGCTCAAAGATGGCAATAATGACAAGAGAGTAAGAAGCTGCATAAGTGTCCACAAGCTGTAACATATACATTCCACCCTAAGGAAAGAAAAAAAGGATAAAAGAGCCATTACTTGTGGCATATAGCTGGTCTCTCTCTTCATATGGGCCACAACTCTAACTGGTGTTAAGGTAGGCAAACTGGACAGGAGCAGGACCCGGGACACTCTACCCCAAGTAAGCATCCAAACATTGACCAGACATAGGCTCATGCCGCACTGTAGTGTCTTCCTTCTGGCTGAACGAACGTCAAATCCAACAAAGAAAAAAGCAGAGGACACACCTGAGCCTGGTAACTAACACAGCTTGGGAAAACAGTGGTCTCAGTCCTTTCAGATTAAGGACTGAGCTGCCACCAAGCCTTCCACCAGCAGCGTCTCTAACCACTTCATACTACATCAAAAGCAAAATCACCACTGAAACCAGGAAGACTGTAACAGTCCAGCTCATCTCCTTGGAGAGGATATAATGCCCTATCTTCAGGGCAGCGGTTAGACAGCATAATTCAAGTGAAGGAAGAACCGAATCCATCCTAGGTGTTAGAACAGCAAAGTTTGGCTGGTAGGTGACGCGGTGAGAGGACAGAAAGAAAAAGGGGGGAAAGGGATGAATAAAATAGCAGAATAGAATTTGTGCACACCCTCTTGAAATTGCTGAGAGTTGATGATGCTGCAGGAATTAGCAGACAAAAGGCATTGAAGGCTATTAATGCTAGATGAGAATTTCATTATTAACTCCACAGTCTTCCAAGATTATTAGTATATATTTAATCTGGGAGGGAGCCCAGTTTCGGTTGCCTATTCATATGACTGGGTGCATATTTATATGACTTTTTTCTTTTTTTAACGAATACCTACCTTACACGACTACTTTGGAGAAGCTTGTCTAGGGATAAATTTTAAAAATCTGATTCTCAGAAAGATTTGAACAGCAAAGTCTTTTAAATAGACCTCAGTCAGAGCATCCATTAAGAAAAAAAAAAAAAGAGAGAGAGACTTTCAGGCTCACCCGTTGTCTTTGCACATGCGGCAGAATTCAGCTTAATCTTTTACAACTTGTACAGGAGGAGACTGGCCACCAGAGGGGGACTGGGGACAGGCAGCGATGCTCAAAGTCAGTATTATTACCTGAGTGATCATAGGAAATCCCATGATGAAAAAGGAGATGCAGCACCCAAGAGTGAACAGTGCCTTGTGCGTACGTAAGTATTTGGGGAACTCATCCGAAACGGAGGTCACTATAGTCTCGATCGTGGCAAACTGAAAGACAAAATAAAAGGATTGGTTTCAGCATGCAAAATGTACACCAAATGGTCTAACTGGATATATTGGAATATGAGAGTATTTCAAATCCTAGGTGTTAAATGCTCAGATGTCAATGCCAAAGCTTCACCCATGTGATTTCAGCACTGATGGCCTTATTTTATTCCTCTTCTTACAAAGTGGTTCACCGGTCACATAGAGAATAGCAAGTAATCTCATGGTCCTCCAAACAAATCAATAGGAAAAGCAAGAGGAGAAGAAGGGGAAACAAAAGCAGTTTACCATGGTGTCCAATCCAAGTGTCAGAAGCATCAAAAAGAATATTATAGCCCAGAATGGAGAGAGGGGAAGCCGAGTTAAGGCTTCTGGGTAAACCACAAAAGCAATGCCAGGACCTAGAAATGAGAAAAATGGAGACTGTGATATCCTGCATCACGTTAACATTGTTGACAGAACGGAAAAGAGGGACACATGAAGAGTCATATTTCAAAGTATAATACAGTATTACTTTGCTTGATCAACGCAAAAAAGATCAGATTCAGTCTCTCCTATTTACAGGAAGATTTAACCATTACAGAATTTAGCCTCATGTGTTTGATCTCTATTTTGACTGTAAGTTTCAGAACACTCTTTCTCTCCTGCTTTCCAAGCTGCAGAATATATATACTAGTAATACATATACACATATACTAGTACACATATCAGTATACTAATATACTGATCCAAATACAAAAAATAAACAAAAAATCTTGTACGGCAGCTATGCTTCTTTCCTGCTCTATAATCAAACTCCTGCCACCGTCCCTGCCAACTAGCAACCCCACCTTAGATCAGCACAGCAGTCACCCACACCTCAGTACTACAGGGATGAACGGAAAAGAAAACACTCTTCTTCAACTCATCAGCACACAGTCAAATGAGCAGGAGAGAATATAACAAATGCACGGAGCTGATCCCAGACACAGGGAATGACTACTGTAAATCTAAAAAAAATCCACAAGCAATTCTGAAATAAAGCACAGCAGAATAAAAGGAGATGGGGGTTTTAAAGCTTTAACCAGGAATTTTCCTTTCTTTGTTAGTTCGATACCTTGGGCTATAATTTTTATTGACTGCAAAGGAAAAATATTTTGACAATTATGCTTAGATTTGCCTGGCAGAGAAGGCTGCAGGAGTGTGGTGGTAGCATTACAGCAGAGGAGCTTCTTCTCTATTTATCCCAGCTAAACAAGTGCCCACTTCAAAAGCTCTGAGGGATGTTTCCTGTCAGGCAAGATACAAACGAGGGCCAAGTCGTGCCGATTCCATGACCCATCCCACAAGAAGGGGCTCCAAACTCACTCTATCCTGGCCATTTCTAATCCGGATTATTGGATCGCATTTCTTACGCCTCCCCGCACTGCTGCTGTTTGAGAGAGAACCGTTGCTCTCACATACTGAGGGAAAAACCCAGAGTTTTAGCAGCGTGCAAAATAATCTCCATGGGCAACTTGTGACGTGTTTGGAGTTCATTCTGAACAGAAGACAGATACAAGAGTTACAACACTGTGGGGCGAGAACCACACACGCTACATTACTCAGCAGAAAAAAGGCTTTTTTGGGATAGGAAGGTGCATGTAGAACTACTATGTATTCATGAACACATGCTTTCCTCTCTTGATTAAAGATTTCTTCTTGGCTATTAGAGATAAGGGCTCTGTTTGCACTAGCTTCCTGCATGTAGAACATGTAGAAGTTTAATTAAGTCTTGTACTAATGAGTTCCCATTAATCACACTTTCAGGAAAAGTTTGATTATAGAATAGCAAAGTGCACACCTCTCCATCTCGGTCCCTCCTAACTCTCCAAGCTATCACGTGCCAGGGAGCATCCAAGCACAGGTAAACAGTCACAGGGAGGCTGGCTCCCATCCTCTCCATCTTCAGAGATTTAGAGGGATATGAACTTTTTGTAAAGGGCTATTAAAGCCAGGAAAACTCCAAAGGCTTTATATGTGTTTAAACAAAACAAAAAAAAAAAGTCAAATTACTTTGAACTTGCGTTTTAAATTACTAAAATTTTTCAACTGCAGCATGAAAAATCTTAATCAGAGGGAGAGTGTAGAACAAAAATAGATTGTCCTGGCTTTCCCTCCATGAGAAGTGTTTGTTTCACTCATCAGGTACATGAGTTTTTCCCGAGAGGAAATTTAAAAAAAATTTCAGATTCAAAATTTAAAAATTATTTTCAAAAATATTTCAGATTCATATCTGGGAGGGAGGGGGGAATGAATCCCTTCCCATTCCCATTAACAATTTCATTCAAGGTTTTAAAAACCTGAACACAGCTCATCATCATTTTTGCTGGTTTCTCCTTCACTGCCAAAAGAAATCCAACTCTAGCATAACGAGAAGGTAGGCAGAGAAAAGGGCTGGCTCTTCTCCTCACTTGCTGAGTCTGCTTGTTAATCCTGTTAATTCAATGTCTAACTCAGTCTGCAATTATCCCTAATCTTCACTCTCTTCCTACCGTACTGTCGTCTTCTATTACGCGACTGAATTTTGTTTCCCCTGTCACAGACAGCAGTGAAGCCTCACCCTCGTGAAATACTTTTAAATGGCCTGAACGGGCTCTCACAAACACGCTGACAGCCCTACAGCGAGATTGTCTTGTGACGGCTTTTTTTTTCACACCCTCTGGAACAGCTGCTGAAACAGCTGGGAACAGAGAGAGCTCCAGCCTGTGACTAGCGGCTCACTCAAAGACCACCAACAAGGACTCAACAGAAAAGGGATTGCCATCCGCTGCGCTAAATATCGTGCCATCTCCAGGGAGATGAACCAGCTGAACCAAGCGTTTCCTCCACCACCCTTAACAGTTATGTCTCTCCATCCCCCTTCTGTCCAACCCTTTGGAGCTCCCACTGCAGCTTCACTCAGGCACGGCTTTGAACCTAACTCCTTGCAATAATTTCAGTGACTGTGGTGAGGTTTGGATTTCAGGGTTGGGTTTTTTGTTTGTTATTTGTTTCAGGTTGGAGATAAAAATAAAAAGATTAATGGAAACATTACGGCTGACACACCTGGCCTCACATGGAGTTTTTTTGAAAATACTGGTCTAAGCCAGCCAGAAAGCAGGGACAAGAACAAAACTTTTCTGTTCCCACTTACCTGACTGGCAGACCAAAAAGAAGAGACAAGGCACTGAAGACTGAGTTGACATGACGTTAGTTTGCAAGTGCAGTATCCCCACTACTTGCTATCAATAAACAGATTGCCAGCTGACCATTCTATGAAATTCTCCTCTCAGACCGTCCAGCTGAATCTGCAGCCCAGTTAGCAGCCCATTGCACCACTGCTCAACTGGTGCAAGCCCCAGACTACCTAACTCCTTGTGATTGAGTGGCCACTCACAAGTTTCCCCTCGCTTCAACATCTGGGCTGCCATGTACCAACCAAAGGAACTACAGAAATTCCCTGTGGCCCAGCAGCTTTATTTGCATCTCTGAGGTCAGAAGTACTGCAGTCTAAGGGATTACCCGTGTTTCAGTTTACAAAGAAGGAATAAGCAAAAGGAAACTACAAGCTTTTACTTTTTCTTTACCATCAGCTAGATCTTGTTCCCTTCTCTGTTCTCCTCCTCTAACTTGTAGTAGCTGGCTTCTAATCAACAATTAGAAACATTAGAATTCAAAGAAAAGGTACTTTTCAAGAAAAAAAATAAAGAATGCTTCACCTGCTTCACTGGCTTTTGTTCCTACAGCTCCAGGATTTCTGTGTTCCCAGCACATGTCTGTTTTCCACTTAGCTCCCACAACATTGTTAAACGCACCTTAACCTTCATACCTAAGTTGTCCAGAATGACCTATAAATATCATCATACGGAATCTATGGAGAGTTGTCTTGATTTCTATCCTCTATTGTCAGCTCACTGCTACAATTTCTGAACCACGATGCTCCGTCAGTTAGGTATGTCAGGCTACACACAGCAGTTTGTGGCATTGTATTTATCCACGCAACAAACCTGTCGGAAAAACGTTTAGTGTCTTCACGTTAATGCAGATGGTGAGACACATCACATACAGAAGCCACGAGTATGTGACATTCGCTTTTTGAACTCTTCAGTTGTTCTCCAGTTCAGAGCCTCCTCTTGCTCTGTGCTCTCGCAGATTTGGGGGAAATAACGTTGGGAACCATCCCCAGGTCTCTTAGAGAAGCTATTAATCTCTTCAGTGCTTGGAAATGACTGTATCTGTGCTGAAAGGTAATACAATACCCTCGACACCCTCATGTGCTCACAGAAACAGCTATGGTGGGGGAATCGTAAATACGGTATTATAAAATTATTACAAATTTGTCCCTTTAACACAGTTCAAAACAATCTTAAAGATCTGGGGGTTGGATGGCTTAGAGCTAAAGTGCTGCACATTGTACAGAAAATGTAGAACTGGACTATGGTAACAATTATCTCTCTGTAATCCCATCAGATTTTTACTCTGCTTTAAACTTCTCTGAATCTTACCCCAAAAGCTCCTCCCTTCTGATCTCCCACTACTTCATACCAAACCATACATGACAGCACCAATTCCTCCATTACTCACACTCTTCTCTCTCACATTCAGCTCTCCCAATTCAGAGTTTTCAGATCCCCACTTGAAATCACCTCACTTCACTAACCAGGATCTTCTAATAAGTTCTTCAGAAATTTTTTCCTTCCCCATGGAGGCAGGTCCTTGCTTCCCACAGTTCAGAAGCTCAGTCCACCTCTCATACTGTATTTCTCCCACTCTTCACATCTCAAAGCCCATCACCCTCTCATCCAGGACTCCCAACCATCATGGAAACCATTTACCTTGAAGAGGACTTGACAAGCAGTAGCAGAGACAAACAAGAGGGGCAGTGATTGCTTACACTATGTGAAGGAGACCTCTCACCCTAACCCCCATCAGTCATTCACATAAAGATTTGAAATGAGTCTCAGCTTGCTTCTTTCTCTTACTAAATGAGTGATAAGGAATCTTCGAGCAATACCTTGACTTCCCATTGTACCTTCTCCCATACAGAAATGCCCACAAGTGGTTCACAGATCTTGAAGCCATTATTTCCATCTCCAATGCCAATGTCATCATTAATAATAAAGCTGAAGGTGTCACCAGGTGCCTAACTAATGAGAGAGCAGCGTACCCTACCTTGGTCTGCCACAGCTTCAATATTCACTTTGAGCTCATTTGCCATGAAGCCAATAACCGAGAAGATGACAAAGCCTGCAAATATACTTGTGGCACTGTTGGTACACGTGACTATCAATGTGTCCCTGAAAAGAAAACAAGAAGCCATGTCACCGCGTTGTAATACATGCAAGGAAGAAGGGTTTTGTACACAGTTAAGGACTCTCTCAGGAGCACACACATCCTGTGGCAACGCTTATGAAGGTACGGTTTTACACATATCAGGTACATTTGATGCTCATCAGAGGTGACAGAAGTCTTCACAACACCACCAGAAATCAGCTATGCAAGTTTCCATCACCCATATGCTATATAGAAAGCCACAAGCCAGGCAGGAGGATGAGCATTTCTGCTCTTGGCATCTCTGAAGAAGGCTGCAACGATGACATGATTTGTAATGCTATGTTTTATTCTTGGCCTGTTCTGGATATCTGCTCACTATACTACATATGGGCTAGCCATCACTGTCCAGGTAAGATTACTTTTGTCCCGTATCTTTCTTGTACTTATACACAAAATTTCAGGGCTAAGCTTTCTGTACCTCGCAGCACTCACTTAACCGCCTGCCCAGCTGTAGAGGGTTTCCTGGTACAATTTTCTGTTGTTGTTGTTAAGTGAACCCCAAGAAATCCCCACCTGAATGTCTTACTATAACTGGGTAAGTACATGTGGTGACTTGAGAGGAAACCAGCCCTCACGATCCCCTTCCATCGTTATTGCAGTCTCAATAGGCTTTTAATTTTTTTCTTCACAATATGTGTGTCCAGAAAACTTCCCCTTAAACTACTACAATTTAGGAACAAGCAAGTCAGTTCAGTTGCTTTAAATGTGGGTTTGATTTTTTTTTAAAAAGTGGCTAGAATCACTTATTCCTACTGCTATTTGTTTCTCAGGAACAGAACGGAATACAATCTGAAAAGCTGTCAAGAACCTCCCTGAGCTGGCAAAATTGTGGAATCTCTAACAGAGCATCTCTTAACAGGAATGATCAGGTTAATTCTGCAGATCTACGGGGCGGGGGGCGGGGGAAGACAATGTTCTGTTTGAACCATCATGTGTTAAAATCTTCTTCCAAAACCTAGGTAAATTTTAAGCAAAATATTTTAGGTGTGAATTAATGTAAATTCACTACAATTATAGATGATTTCATTATGTTTAAAATGAATATGTAACTGAAAACTACAATTTTATCTACAGTATTAGAACGTAATGAATATAAAAACTGAAAGAGAAAATAGTCATGCTTCATTTCAGTATTGAAGATGTGTTGTAAAATTAAGGAGTAACTAAGCTTTTCTAATTATTTCTGCTCCAGTCTCCCATATCCCTCTCTAACATAGGTAAAGCATGTATTTAGTATCAGACCTGTAAGATTTTTATATTTCATTACCATATATTTCATTCAAAATTTTCATTAACATTTTCCAAACTTTGCAGAATATTGCTAAATCAGTGCAGAAAGATAGCATGATGCTTCTCCCATTTTTTGCCCTGACATTCTGAATGTATTCATTCATCAACAAAAAAATCAAAGCCCAGGGCAAGCATTTTCACAAATAGGACCCAAAGGATTGCTGGGTGGGAATAATTGAGTATGCACCACTGTTACTTATTCATCCATATTTTAGGATAGTTATATTAAATTCTTTTTGAACACTAGAAGGAAACGTTTTTTAAATTTCTTTTGAAAATCCTGATCCACATTTCTTTTCAAAGGTAAGTATTTTGAACGCAGTGCTTAGAAGTTACAGGATGTGGGTGTTCAAATCCCAAGGAGCATGTGCTTTAAAGTCTTGATTCAGGAAAGTTTTTGAGCGTACCCCTGAGCATGCTGTTGGCTGTCCTGAATCAGCACCTCTGTCACTGCAGGAATCAGTAAAATTTCGCTTTGAAACAAGACTGGCTTTAAAGACAATAAAACAGCAGTGGCCACTTGCTTTTGTTTTTCCATCTGCAGACATTTGTCTGGCATGCTTTTTGATGAAAAACTGTACTATGCCACCAGAACAATGACTTTTTCCTTGCAAAAATAACTTTCAGTGATTTCTAATAAAAGTGATTTTAAATTTCACAACCTGAAATAACTTTATACATGTAAAACTACACGAAAGGTAACTGGAAAAGTAACAACATTTAGGAGAGACCAGAATTACATATACGAAAATTGCATGTCAAATTCATGCACGTCTCAATGGCAAACTTCAGCCCATTCTACGCTGGCGTTCTTCAGCGGATGTTACCAACTGGCACGGTTTCATACCACTGCTCACAGCTGTTGACAGCTTTCCAGGTTGCCTTTCAACCTAAAACTGTTGATTCTGAAAACGAAGAGTCAACAGGAGCTATAACAAGCCTATGGCTCATCTTGAGACTAGTAGATTAGGACCTGGGGAGAAGATACAACACACAAAACCACAAAAATTAAAGAAACAAAGCCTAAAATAAACTGACCACAAAACCAAAAACACACAAGAAGAAGAAAGGGAGGGTCTTTCAGACCAGATTTCTGCAAGTTGGAAGATGACTGCTTTTGGACAAGACCTGTTTAATAAGACTGATGGATTGTACTCTCACATACCTGTAGCAATTATTATGAAATTTGTTGTAAGAAGAAAGAGTAATCAGACCTCCCCATGCTGCAGACAATGAGAAGAAAATCTGAGTAGCAGCATCCTTCCAGACCTAAGTTAGATAGACAGGAGAGGAAATAGCATTGACTTCAGGGAAGAGTGTTAGAAAGATCAGTAGCACTATTAAATGTTAGGTGATTAACATGAGCAGTTTAAATTAACTGTAGAGCAATGGATGTCAACAGAACATTTAAAAACAAAATCCTGCCCCAAAATACATAGTGCCTATTTGATGAGGACCACTGTTCTTGTTGAGCGCATATAAAAAAATTACAATACAAACTTTGCTGTATATGGAAGGCACAAATATTCAAACTGTGTTGCTTGATAGGTATCAGTTCAAATACATTCAGCAAACAAAATACAGATCAAGAGGAAAAATCTGTATCAAGATGGATTCTCTGCCAGTGGTGCTAAATAATACTTTATCTTCTTCATAAAAGTAAGAACCTCGGTGTTGCTTGATGTACTACTTATGAATGAGATTACACTAAAATTACACCTATCATTAGGTGTACATCAAACAGCTCAGTGTAAGTTAGAGCTATTCAGATATGAGGGCCCAGTTCCTCCCATCAAAAGAAAAGACATGCAGCCAAGTCTCTCTCAGGAAAAAAAAAAAAAATTAAAATCCACACACAAACCAAATGACCAAACATCATTGTTTCTTCTGTAACAAAATTCTTCAAAGCCTTAGGAGCATTTAGATGAAGCATTTCTAAATTGCCTGGAATTTCAAAGGAGTTGTTCTTACTTATCACTTGCAAAATGGTCCAAGAATTGGTATTTCTATTTACAAGCTTTCTTACACAGTCAGATTTTTCCACCCAAGTCCACAGTGCAGAAATGGAGATACGCATGCACGCACAGATAGGTGTACCTACACACACACTAACCCATTTGGAGACATTATTTAAACGCTACTTTAAAAGTTACCAGCCACCAAGCAGCCAACACTATAAAAAATTGAGTGTAATATACAGGTACCAATCCATGTTACACTGCAAGGGGACAGAAGACAGAAGCTTGCCTGAATATTACTGAACACTTACCCAGGGTTATACAGACACTTCGTGTATTCATACAGCCCCATTTTGCAAAAGCCAGCAGTTCTCACCTCCTTTATTGCACAATGTGGGAGCCAAAAACGCTCATATTTAATGCAAAATTAATTTCCGTATTGTTTGCAAAAGATTTAATACTCCCATCACCAAAGGATCAAAATACCCATTATTGCAGAGGATATTAAGGAAATTAAGATCTGCACAATTCATCCAGGAAATTGTTTTCAGCTTTAATTGTCAATCTATCAGCATGATATCACACTAATATTGATAAAGGAAAAAATTCTTAGCGGGGGAGGAGGGAACACTAGTAAATTTCCTGAGGTGTTGCTAAAAATCCCTCTTAAATTTCTACAGAAAGTTCAGCGTCTGAATTGTAACTCTCATCGGAATTTTCAGCTGGGTCTCCAGATTCCCACCTCAAGACCCTTAAGACCAACACATGGGAGCTCATGGGCTACGTCAGACAAATACGTGATCCATGGGTGCGTTTATGCCTACACAGACACAAATCCATGTGTATTTTTGGAACATGTTTTACTGGCTTCATTGGCAACAGACGGCTTTTTAGAAATGAGTTGAAATCGTGAGTGAAGCTTCATTTCATATGGTCAATGCTTGAAGAGCACGTACCCAGTCCCTTAATTCTGTCCTCTCCTACGCAGCAAGCAGCCTGGTTTCTTACAGTGCTGGTAGGACGAGGACCACAGCTGTTCTGTGTCAGCATGTCTGCTATCGGGGAGTTAGATTAGGATGCATACTTTGATTTTATCTGATGTCTCAGTCGCATTATTCAGAACAATCTTTGCTCAATAAGCAAACTCAGAGCACTTCTCAAGAAATGCAGAGAAGTTTATGATGTTACCTATTAAAAGCTTCATGCGTTTGTTCAAGTCAAGACAGCATCCAACAGACATCAGTGTGTGAAAAACGATGCTATTTTCCAAATGCGCCTACTCAGAGATTCAGGTAAAATATTAAATGTGAAGTAAATACTGTACCGATGATAATATACATTTAAAAAGGTTACGAACACACCAATAACAAACATCCATTCCAACAACACTCCACGTGACATGAAGAACAAGTTTCCATAGATGACAATACTGCCTCTGCACATCGAAAATGCTTGCAACAGATATTAAGAAATCTGTATGAATTATTCACCCTAGCAGAGTTATAAGTTCAAAATTCAATATTAAGCCCACCATAGCATCAATTAGCTTCTCCCACTTTGGCGTTATGAAGTACCAGATGCCAGCTCCAGCTCCAGGTAGAGTTACTCCTCGTATAAGAAGGATGATGAGAACTACATAGGGGAACGTAGCTGTGAAGTACACCACCTGGACAGGCCAAAAAAAAAAAATAAAAAAAACCCAAGGATTATTGAAAGGGCTTATTTGGATTCATAAGAAGAGAGGGGGAAATATCCAAATGCTACACTATGGCCTGAAGAAAGCAATTACTCAGGCTCAGAGACAATCACCAGAAGTTAAAACCAGGAAGACAATCGGTTATTTCCAAAGGAATCTGAAATTTTACAGCTCTTCTTGGTGCTGAAAGCAGGAATAATATCAATAACAGAGGTAAGAGTTGGGATTCTAGGCAATAACGGGAAGAAATGTAGGAAAGAAGGTCTGGAGAGGAGCAACACGAATTTACAGCTAAATGAAAATATGCCTTTTGATCCTTGCCCAGAGTAATCTAACACAGCTCAATGGAAATGAAATGAGCAACGCTATTCAATATCACTTCAAGTTCTGATTTTTTTTCTATACATTTCTCTGTATTTAGCTAAGCCTAAGGCATTTTTATTCCTGCTTGCAGCTCTTCATAATTACATACCACCATGAAAATGTTTATGGTCCCAATCCAGAAAAAGAAAGCCAGCGTAACGATCCAGATAGACCTAATCATCATGATGTCTAAATACACAAAAGAGGTTGGGTTTTCAGTGTCTTAATAATTACCTAGTACGTAGCAGAGCGCTCTCTGCGGTGAAATAAAATGGCTGGATTACAGTCAGTTAAACGGTACGCTCTACCCCAAAGCATTTCAAATCCTTTTCACATTAACCTCTGAATCTTACAGGGACCAGAACCCTCTGAGCTGAAGTGACTTTTGAAACTGTTTTCCCAGCTGCTGTTTCAAGAGGTGTTTCAAGAAGCTACCCCAATGAATTTTTGTGCGGTGAATATACTGAACTCATCTCTGCATAAATAAAGGCTTTCTGACCCTAAAGGGTCAATATTTTTCTCCGCCACTACGACTCACTTAAAGAAATAGCTATTGCCACATCCAACCTCAAGTTGTTATCCTGCACATTGTGCGCTTCTTGGCTCTGGCCTTTCATGAAACAGTTTTTCCTATCGCAGTAAGGCAAAGGAAAAAAAAAAATAATCTCAGCTTTCCCCTGGCATTCCGAGTCTTTGGATTTTCTGCTCATTCCCAAGCTACTTCCCGAGATGTTGTCAGCTTCTAGATACAAAGGGATGGCTTGGAATCAGAACCCCTGGGCCCAGCCCTAGGAAGTTCATAGCAATCTCTCTATCTCTATCTAGAAACAACAAGTTATTCTTCTCCAGCTTTTTTATCTTTTCAGCCTACTTCTTGTAAATAAGCTAGATCCATGCTAGGTCATCGTCAAACATTTTAACCTGCGTGCTAATTGCAGCGGCATTGGTAAAGAAAGATGTTTCAGATACTGCTTTCCTGCAGGTTTCACAGAACCACACTATTTAGCTGCTGCTAAAGAAAAAGCTGCATTTCTCTGCTCAGACGGCTGCCTGGCCAATTCGTGCTCCAGTGCCAAGGAGGGGACAGGCTCCCACTTGACATTGCTAGTTAGGAGGCATGGCAGAAAGCCGAATTTGAGGGGCAAGGGAGAGAATGACATATGACGTCAGAGAAACTGAGCAAGGCGCTGGGTTACCGCAAGGAGGAGTTTTAGGTAGATGGCACACAAATGTTTGGGAAAACAGGATACACACTGTCACTGCTCACACAGACCATAGACCAATTTAAGTTCAGTTTTGATTTTAAAACGTTACTTAGTATCCTCAATTTACACCTCAATTTCCCTGTTTACAGTGAAATGTGAGGTGATTGCGGAATTTTAAGGAACACCACAACGAATAGGGAAGGCTGCTGAAGGCACCTTTTTGCCATCTAACTGCTGAGCCCAGCTCAACGGCTCAATTGAAACTACTGAAGATTAGAGAACAAATGCTGAATCAAAATTATCTCTGTTTGTTTGTTTTGTTTGGTTAGACAGGAAAACACAGACGACAGGGGGGGGAAAAAAAGCATTTCATTAATACTTAGCCATTTACTAAAAAAAAAATAATTCAGTAATTCACTGCTTTAAACAAGAGTCCAATTCCCTACAAGCAGCGCACTGCTTTCTTGCAAGTGTATGATCACAAACATGTTTCTTACTTTTCCTGATGACTTGATTCCTTTAGCAAGGGAGGCATATACAATCACCCAAGCTAGGAAAAGGGACAGTGCCAAGGGCCATCTAATCTCACCAGGATATTCAATCCCTGCTGAAATCTTCAATACAAAGTACCTAAAAATAAAAATAATAAAAAAGATTTAATTACAGCAACTGTATGCAGTAATTCAGTGCAATCTTCTGCAGTATTTTCTTTTGCATCAGCATTCTCAGTGGTTTCTCTGGAAGGTTCCAGTGACTCTCACCATGTGTTATTTTATTTATCTGCATTGCAGTGGTAGATAAAAATGCCAAGCGTGGGCCAACACTCCAGCCGTGCTAAGCACTGTAGGAACAGGACACAAATAATCCAGCATTTGAAATGTAGCTTTCATCAGCGCTATGCATAAAAAATGGGTATCATTCGCTGTCCTTAACTACTGTATTTCTAGTCTTCCGAAAGGTGGATTTTAGGGAGAGATTGGCATAATGCCTCTAAACAAAGACAGATCTTACTTGAAGTATTCTTCACTTCCACTGACAAAGGTTTTGTTTCCTTCACTGGTGAAGTTAACCATAGTCAAGTTGGGATAGGCACTCATACAGAAAGTGGAGTTCTTGATTTGTATTTTTGGGTGGTCACCAATAATGCAGGAGTCTAGGAAAAGAAGAAAACAAAGAAAAATGTCTAGATTTTTTTTTTCCATGTTGGGTGCAAAATGACAATAAAAAGCATTAGCTCACACACATGACTTCAACTTTTGTTTAGGTTTCTGTAATACTTTGCTAACAGAAGCTATAAGGGAGAAGTGGGTCTTAAAATATGTCATGATTCTCCCCCTTTATCCCAAATGTCTAAGGTGTAAAAAGAGTCTGAGGCAATGAAAGAGTTTCTGCCAGCCCCCGGGGAGCCCTCACCCCTCCTCTCAGGGGGTGGCGGGGGGGGGGGCTGAGGGAGTCCCGGGGAGCCGCGAAAGGCCCGGCGGCCCCCGTCCCGGGGCAAGCCGGGGGGACACGGCACCCCGGTGCTGACGGCTCTTCAGGAGGGTGCTTGCTCCGTTCNAAGCCCAGCAAGTCACCTTTACCAGCACCCAGAGGCTGCCAGCTGCAGCATTTTGTTAGGTGCGTCCTCCTCTACACAGACATTTCCCCGAAAAAAATAAAAATGGTTGGGTTTTTTTTGTTTTTTTTAGCACTACAGTTCAAAAATCCGATTTATCCTTGATGAAGAAAAAAAATAAATAAAAGGAAAGGAGAGAGGAGGATCGCCCATCCGATGCAGATCACTCCACAAAGTGGCTTGGGAAGAGACGGCTCCTCCGTGCTGGGAACCTCGCCCGGCCACAGCCATCCGCAGTCTCCCCTGGCATCTCTCAGGGGCGCAGGTGAGCAGGAGAAAGCTCTGGAAGCCCACCACACCCGGGGCGGGGGGGGGGAAGAAGCCTGTCCCAACTTACCTAACAAAAGTTTGTTTTTATCTTTACAGTCTGGCGTGTTCCACGGGTTGTTACAGGAAGCCCAAGGTAGCACAGGTACGAAGGACGCAAAAAGGTAGAAAAGCGTGTAGCACAGAATAATATTGTAATATATGGCTATCAGAACGGAGATGATCAGCATCGCGATGCCACAGCCTGAGAGAAAAGAGAGGGAGAGAGGCGAACGATGCGGTTAATCCCCGCCGGAGGAGGGGAGCCGCAGCAGGTCCCGGCGGCCGCAAAGCCAGGGCTTGGTCTGGCGCCGGTGCACAGCGCATCCCCCACCAGAAAGGGCTCCACCTCCGAGGACCGCGCAAGTTGCGCGCTAACGCTGCGGAAACCATGGGGAGAGCCCGTAGCATGCGGATGTGCTGCGGAGCCGAGGCGGCGGTGCTTAAGCCATGCAAGAGGCAGGGTGCAGGTCATGCTCCCCAAAACCGGGCCGGCTCCTGCTCCGCTCACCTTGCAAGGCGGGGATGGCTTTCCAGACCGACACGGGCCCCTGACTAGCAAACTGCCCCAGGGAGACTTCCAGGAAGAAAATGGGGATCCCAGCTAGAGCCAACATCATCAAATAGGGGATGAGAAACGCACCTTAGGGGGGAGGAGGGGAAAAAAAAAGAGATAACAACCTGAATCATCGCGCACAGGCGGGCTGCCCCCGGGGGGTCCGCTCCGCTTCGTCCGTCACACAGGGGTGAGCTCGCCCCCCCTCCGCGGCCCGGTGCGGAGACCCCGCGGGGCAGCGCCTCCACCCAGCACCCCCCCGTGGCGGCTGCAGGCTGGGACGGGGCTCTCCTAGGGTCCGCGTCTGCCCGTGACACTGGGGACAACTCAGGCAAGACCGGCAGCTATGGAACAGCTTCTGTCTGCGATCGATTCCCGGCGCCCCCAGCCCCGCCGAGAGCAGGGAGCAGCTTTCTGCGTTTCCAGCCTTTGCTAGAGACAATATTGAGTATTTTAACACCTCCCACTTAAAAGTTCTTACGTGTAAAAAGAAAAAAAAAAAGGTCGATTTTGGTTTTAATTCGCTAGTTCTCACACACAAAATAGCTCTTGGAGCCTCTACACAACCGTTTTCAGCGCTGCCGGCACCCGTCTGCCCTGCTGACAGCCCTGCGAGGGGCAAGAGGCACACGGCTGCAGCGGGCTGCGGCACTAACACCCACCGGTCCTCAGTTTAGTTACGAGCCTCTCTTAGGAGAACCTCGGCAAATAAAATTTTTCTTCTCCTGGTAAACTGT
Organism: Psophia crepitans; assembly: GCA_013399095.1. Lineage (NCBI taxonomy): Eukaryota > Metazoa > Chordata > Aves > Gruiformes > Psophiidae > Psophia > Psophia crepitans. The sequence goes on from VWZZ01001254.1 coordinate 72,364, forward strand.
TAACGGCACAAACTCTCTTCCAACTTTTCTTCCCATCTATTCTGCTGAGCAGCGGTGGCTCTATTTTAAACGATTATTTTTCGGGTCATTGAGAGATCTGAAAGAAATGCCCCGAACCTCACAAAATACCATAACGACTCGACTGGAGTTCAAACGTTCTCGTGTGACTTTCCCGACTACCAAAGTCCTTTGTATCGTCCTCTCCTCCGCCCGCTTCCCTCGTCCCACCATTTGCGGATTCAAACTCGATTGAGCTTAAATAGGTGAAGGGGGGTCAGGAGGGAGGACCCCTCTCTCTGTGCCCAGGTGTGACCAACCCGGCTTTTCACTTTCCTCCTCCTCCTCCTCCGGCCAGCACCCATTGCAGATGTTTTTAAGGAAGCGCTACCTTGTAAGGAAATTTTGTCCGAGCTTTCCCACTTTCAGAGCTGACCATCAGTGAAGCCCAGCCAGGCTTCCCACAAGCCCAGACCTCGGCTCAGCCCGGGGCGTGCTGCCCGGCTTTGCCAGGCAAGGGAGCACCGCCATCCCCCGAGTCCCCCGTGTTTCTCCCCACCAAAAAAAAAAAAGGCAGGGGCCGGCTCCGCCCCTTACGGTACTGCAGGTAGAGAGACAGGAAAAAGCCATCATACCTCCCCCATTCTTAAAGGCCAGGTACGGGAACCTCCAGACATTGCCCAGCCCCACTGCATAACCCACCATGGAGAGGATGAAATCCAGCTTGCTAGACCAGTTCCCTCGGGCTTTATTTTCATCCCCTACATCGTCTTCCTAAAGGAGGGAAAAAAGAGACATCGGAAAACAGCCATTTTAGCAAACAAGCGTGGCGGTGCTGCGGCTGCCAGGTTCACCGGGGGGAGACCCGGCGAGCGGGAAGGGGGGAGTACAGGAGCGGGGACGGGGGACCCTTCGCTGCAGCCCCCGCCCGCCCGTGCCCAGGCTCTTTTCTGCCAGAGATGACAGGAGAGGGGCTTTTAAACCCTGGCGCCCTCTCAGGCTGCCCCCGAGGCAGGGAAGACGGCAACTGCGGCCCGGGGGACTGGGCGGGGGGGGATCAGTGCCCGCTGCCCGGGCACCCCCGCGCAGCTGGCTCCTCCGGGGGCGAAATGCGCAGGGCTCGGCCCGACGGCTGCCGCCCCGGAGCCTCCAGCCACTGCAATGCGCATCCCGGCGATGCCGGCATCCGCACAGGGCCGCGGGGGGCGGGGGGGTGGTCGCCGGGCTCCTGCTTCCCACAGCACGGGAAGTCCCATTGCCCTCTCTGCCGAGCAAAACCCCAGTGCCCTTGGACGGGTGAGGACTGGCCGCCGGTCCCCAGCAAAGCCCGTAGGGGCCCAGCCATTTCCCCGGGCACACACAGATGAAGTGAAAAACCGCTTTTACTGAATAAACCCGCCCCCCTGCCCCCCTTTCAGGGTACCCCCGGATGCGCGAGAGGGCAGGGAGAGCGCCGGGGGGGGACCGGCTCCCTGCCGGCCTAGCACCCCGCCAACGGCAAACCCCTCCCGGGGCGCAGGGCCAGGGTCTGGGAGGATTTGACATCTTACAGGGTTGGTTGATTGACTGATTTCACTCTGGTTTTGGTTACGGGCTCTAAGGCACTCCAGCCGCCTGAGCGGCCGGCCGAGCCCGCCAAGGGGACGAGCGGGGCATCCTGTCGCGTCGGACGCTGGGGCAGGGCTTGGCCTCCCGCAGGGCGGCACAGCCGCTGGACCGGGTCGGAACCGGGTTGTACTGACCGCCACGGCTCAGCGAACGCGTTGTAATCAGCCGGGAACTACTGATTGTCGTTTGTCCCGAAATTACATGGTTAGCACCCCCCGGGCAGTACAGCACTTCGCGTAAGACCCTTTCCCTCCCCCTCCCCGCGGCACAGCTCCATCCCCGACTCATTTGGAACCTGATTTTAGAACTTTAGCCCCAAATCGGTGCTGAGTGGCAAACGTACCTCACTGCCACGAGCTGAAGGTGGGGGAAGAAACCCTGTAAGAAGCCAACTTACCCCCTCCACTCTGCCAGGCACAACCGAAGTGTTGCCATCTGTGCCCAGCACCACGGTGCTCTGGCTCAGGGTCACCCAGGCGCCCTTGGCGTTGTTTTGCTCCAGCGTGCTCTTGCCAAGGGTTAGATCGGCGTCCCCGCCTGTGCTCTGCAGAGCGGGGATTTTGCAGTGAGGGATAGCAGCTTGCCCGGCGGCCCCTGCCCCAGGGGTGTGCTTGCACGGAAAGGTTTCCGCAGATCCCCTCCGGAGAGCGGAGTTCGCTTGCACCGGGGTGCTGCTGAGCTTGCAGATCCCGACTTTGGTCCTCTCAAAATCATTTGGTTTAGCTTCTTCGGATAGAAGTGTTTTGTTGTCGTTAGAGAGCGATCGAGGAAGCCTGGCCATCGCGGCAGGGGCTTGCGATGGGGCGTTCTGCGGCTCATTTTCGGAGCTGATTCTTACAGCTCCCGCACCTTCACTAGGTCCAGGAGCAACGGTTTCAGGACTGTTCACAAGCGGCTTGCTCATATCCCTTTGACTGGCGTAATCCTAAAATGACAACGTCACATATTTTACCAAAAGGGGGGAAAAAACCAAACAAACAAACAAAACAAAAACGTTGGGACTGCAGAGATTCTACAAATTTCTTTCCTCGTGCACAAAAAGCGTGTGCTAGAAAATCTGGATAGAAATGTGCTGCAGAATTTCGAGGTGCCCCGGCTCGCCTGCTTGCCCTCTCATTCACCGTTAATAATCTGGGGGAGGAAACGCTAAGGCACACATAAAACTCCAGACAAACAAAAAACCGCACCAGCGCCTGCAAACGCCTAATTCGAGTTTAAATAAGTGTTTTTACAGCATTGCGCCGCCAGACCTCGTTAGATTTCACATCACGACTGTAGGATGCTCCCTTCCCTATCACCAGTGTAGAAAGATTCTTTAATTTTACGCCCCATTTCCTTTCTGTCATTCAACAATGCACATCGGCTTTTTTTTTTTTCTTTTTTTTTTTATGTATACAGGCAACAGACAAGCTGCCCTGTAGGCAGCCGGAGATGTTAAAAAACAAGCGAAATAGTGCTGGTGAGCATTTCTAAGCTAGCTGCCACCCTTCAAAACCCGACAGCAAGACAGTGAAAAGCAGAAACAACCACACCACAACAGCGGAATTAATGACAAGAACAGCTAGCTTTCCCTGCTCTTTTTCTTTTCGACTTGCACACCTCTAAAGATTTTTTTAAGCATTCCCGTAATCATTAAAGAGATTATTGACAACACTACCACACTCTCCCCACCTTTCCCGCCGCTTTATAATTTAAAAATGCATCTTCTTTATATATCTTAAACAACCCGCAGACAAACCCTACCTTTTCCATCACTTTAATAATAGCTTTATAAATACTCCTTCTTTTTAGAAGAAGGTTTCACGAAACTGCCCATCACAGTTGCAAGTTTTCTCTTCGTCTTGATGCCATCTCCCAGCGCCAGAGGTAAGATCTGCAAGGACTTCAGACGCTCTCCGAGTGCACTTCGGGGTGCCAGCGTTTCCCCCGCGCCCCTTTGCCCGGCAGCAGCCCTGTCCCCGGTCCGCGGGGGCTCCGCGGACGGCACCGACCGCGGACAGCGGCAGCAGCACCGCGGACAGCTCCCCCNAAAATAATAAAAAAAAAGCACTTACCATGTCTTAAACCAGCCACAGATTGACTCGGCAGGGCAAAACCAGCGGTACAGGCAATTGTCAGACTGGATTTTGCCCAGTCCAGAGCAAAGCTTTCTATACTTCCTTGGGAAAGACTGGGTTTGCGTCAGTGCATAGCAAGGTGCCCTTCGTTTGACATTTTCTTGATAATAAGGGTTTGATAAATCATTACCCTTGGTTTCAGATTTTAAAGGGACGCCGAGAAGCAGAGCGCCGGCTAGCTGTCATTCACGCGGCAGTGGGATTGCGTGTTCCCTGTGACTCATATGGGGGCTGAATTACTAAACCAAATCCAGCAAGAGCACGGAAGAACTTTCTTGCTGGTAATTAGAGGGAACATGTGAGAAACACATACTACTGCACCCAAAGCAACAGAAAAATGGGGAGAAAGCTTCCATTTCTACCCCTCTCCCGGTTACCGTAGTGTGTGACTCCTTTTATTATTATATTATTTTTCCCTGCAGTTCACAGCTCGATTAGACGTTATAATAGGCTTACATACAACATTTTATATATATATATCTCCACATACCTATACACACAGAGAGAACTTCACTGCGTCTAAAGCACACAGACACATTTTAACTGTGTCTTTCCTGTTCTCCTTGCACCAGGCAACAGCGTATCCTTCATTTTTACTGCGCCTCGTAGGAGGAAAGCCTCAACCCTAAGTAAAACAAAACGATACACACAATAAAGCAATCTCCTCTTTCATCAAAACTATCTTAAGAGTTAAGCGGGAGCAAAGACGACGGCAGCCGCAGCCAAGTTGTTGATATTCTTCCTCCACTCATCACAGCGCTTAAGTTTGAGAACTGGGGGGAAATTACTCATCATTAAAAGTCAGATGTTAACCCAGAACCGTTTTTGCAACGGAGTAATTCACCCATAATCACCTCTCATAAGTGTTAATTGCTATTTGAGGGGCTTTCGCAGAGATTTGTCGCGCACAAGGTAACTTTGCCCAGGCTGACAAAACTGAAGAGCGCGCTGGCAGGCGGGCACGCTCCCTCGGGAACCTGCCCAGTGCTCTCCGCGTCAGAGCTGCGGTTCCTCCGCACACACTCTGCTAGCGTCAGCTTCTCCAGAGAGTATTTCGTATTGTTAGCGTTAGCTGTGTGCGCTCCTGTTCGGGGGAGGGCAGGGGAGACGGGGGGCTAGACTCGCCAGCACCACACGCATTTCTTTCTTGTACGTCCTTGATTTTACGGGTTACTAACGTTGTTTCAGCGGACAGAGTAAAAATAAATAAATAACTAGTCGCAGTAGCCCAGACAAGTCCGCAAAGCCTCCGGCTGCCCGGCGCCGAGAGGAGCAGGGGACTGGAGAGCTCTGTTCCACTGCAGGCAGCCGCCCGCAGCGCAAGGCTGCAGCCCGGCGTGCGGGTGGAGCTGCAGGGGCTGCCCATCTCCGCTGGAATTCAGCCCAGCTCCTTTACATTACACCTGGGCACTGCGGATGTAAGCTGAAATTCACCTGCAAGAATTGTTAAAAGCCCCACGAAAGCCAAGGAGATTGGGGCTAGCAAAGCAGACCGTTGAAAATCGGGGGATTTTAAGCAGAAAAGATCACCCCCTCTCCCAAATGAAAAATGCTTTTGCCTTATCAGCAGAGCTTCAGAGCATGTTTGTAACACAGCTACCGTCACCTCCTCATGCTGTTGCTTCGAACATATTCAGGCACGGGGGGTTACCTATACTGTGGGTATATAGTTACAATACACACATATAGGTATTTTTACACATCCACACTCTCATACACATTGTGGGTGTAATCTCTCTTCAGATACGCTCTCCCCCGACTACTCAGAAATCGAGGGGCACAAACAGAAGCTGGTTTTATTGGGGAGGGGAAGAACTCGGTGGTGTTGTGCAGTGTTTCCTCCTCAACGCCCCCTCCAGCCGCAGAAGGACCCGTTCCGAGCAGGGAAGGGAGCAGGGTCGTTAGCTCAGGTATGCTGCCCTTCAGGTTACATTAATGCCTTTAAAGGCACGGACCAAATTAAAGGCGACAAGGCAGGAATCCAAGTATTTTGGTCGCGAAGACCCCCAAACCCTTTCTAGATTCACTGGGTTGACTCCTTTTTTTTTTTTTTTTTTCGTTTTAGAAAATTGACAGAACTCTTTCTTCACGTTCTTTTCGAAGAGGGATTTTTTGCTTTCTCCATCAGCACTGAAACGTGAAATCGAAGTTTCACCTCTGGAAAAGAGAAATCGATCTCCTCTACTTTCAGCAAAGGCAAAAGCACACCCCTCTCCCCCCTGCACCCCGGGGAAGGACGCTTTCGGGGGGGGCACGGCTTTCGGGGGGGGCACGGCTCCCGCTGAGGATCGGAGCCAAGGACACCTACAGAGAAACACGGCTCGGATTCAAACATTTCCCCTTTTCCTAAGATCCCTGTCGGCGGCCATCGAGACTGCAAAGCCGAGCTTCCCAGAGCCGAGCTTCCCAGAGCCGAGCTTCCCAGAGCCGAGCTTCCCAGAGCCGAGCTTCCCAGAGCCGAGCTGGTCCTGCCCTCCGCTTCTCACACACGGCTCCAGCTGGACACACTTGTCCTTGGTGGAAACTCCTAGTATGGAGTTACGGTTCCTTTCAGAAACAAACCCTCCCAATGGGGGTTTAACGCCCCAGTTAACTGCCAGTAAGTTAAAAGTGACGTTCCTGAGTTCCTTCTCGGTTTCTCCTCGTCCCTTCCCAGCGCCTATCCCGGTGGCGAGCCGCCCCTTCACAGTCCCCATCACGTACCTCAGGGGTTAAGGAAAAGGACCTGGCTGCAGCTCACATCAAACACACACCAATTTCTTCCACCCTTGGGGAGTGGGGGAGGTCACCCACCTCCACCTTAAGCCTGGAAGGGGTCCCTGCCCGCTTCCCAAAGCCGTGGCCAGCGGCACAGCCCCCCGGGGCCGCCCACACAGCCGCTGGGAGGGAGGGCGGCTGCTCCGGGGACGGGAGGGCTCGTGGTTTTTCCCCCAAAAAAAGGAAGCACACCCCCACCTTTCCCAAAACAGTCCCCTTGGGGTTCACCTACTTGAGGTGATCCCCCCGAGGAGACAGGGGTGCCCACGACCCGGCGCTTTCCGCGGCCCGCGGAGCGGCCAAACAAGTACCTCCGTCTTAATTACTTTGTCAAAGATGAAAAATAGCAATTGATTTTTTTTTTCCCCCCACTCTTGCTCGCCATCCCTCCTCTTCCCCTGCCCTCTCTTTGCAGATAAATGCGCAAACGAGGCGGGGGAAGAGGGGGAGAAAGGGGGCACCCCCGGG
>VWZZ01001254.1:79700-89920 GCA_013399095.1 Psophia crepitans
GTCTCAAGCAATCCCCACAGCACACCAACGCACGGCACTGGCGGGAGGTTCCCCCTGACCCCATCCGCACCGCGCACGCTGTGGATTTGACTCGCACTCGAACGTGTTTCTTCACCTGATCGTTAGACTTAAGGGGAGGTGGCACCGAGCTCAGGCAAGTCCCCAAGCAACTGCCAAGAGCTCTTGCTGCTGCCCGGCACAGCCTCGCTGGCAGCCCAGAGACGGGCAGGTCCCCACCGCCTCTCCGCGGGTGCGGAGCTGCAAAGCCAACCTCCAGCATCTGCCTGGTGAATAGACCTGCCCTCACCCAGGGCTGCGGAGTCTGGCAGAGAAACTCCACTTTTGGGTAACACGGAAATGGTAAGATGCATGTAAAAAAGGTTATGGCTTTTCTTATAGTCGACAATGGTTTAAAACCACTACAGGGATCCAACTACAGCAATACGTAACGCAAAGCCAACAGCAGTATTGCATTCACTCAGCTGAGTGAGGAAGCAAAATCAGCAAAAGCAGCTATCAATAACCTTCCAAAGTGATACTTCACCTTCAATTCCCTGCATTTCCCTTTTCATTCTATCTCTATACATCAATTGTTACAGCCTTCATTCAACCGAACCACTTTCCTGTGCAGAAAGCATGGATGCCGGCAAAGATCCACCTTATCAGGCTGCAATATTTCACCTCTCTCAGTTAATTACGTCCAAATAATGAAGAGACTGTAAAATCTTTCAAGTGATAATTACCTGTTATTTTTCTCCCGTGAAATGCCTCAGGCTCATCCTGCTATTTATTAGCTCTACTGTACACTTTCTGATGAGCTTGCTTCCGACTGCCTTCACCCATATAACTCACCGGATGGCCCTCGGATTTTCAGATAATTGCCAAAGTCTGGTATCCTCACTGTGAAAAAGGAGGCAGCTCCCTGAAATATTTAACTCCTTCAGTGGAGACCACTGTAAATAACAGAAAATTAAAAGAAAGGGAGATCAGGTGGGGGGGAAACAGAAGCATCTGGAGAAAATTTCCGCACCACTGGCCAGGCATTTAGGCTTGTAACAGCTATTTAACCCACACATACATGCTTCTTCATTTGTCCTTATCCACAGGGCATAATCTTGATACGGGGCATAGCAAACAGATGTTTAAACCCCCACTTTGCCAAAGGACAGGGATATGTTTCCACAATTTCCCTACGTGCAATCGGGTCAAGGATATTTTTTTCTGGGGCCACAATAAGCACCAGACTCAGCCTAGCCCAGTCACTGAACTCATCCCTTCTCCCTGTTCGTGTAAGGATACACCTGTCCTTACGCAGCAAACAAGACAAAAGTCACCTTTTTTTTTTTCTGAACTAGTGGTGCTCAAAACTGGATTAAGCGCAGTAGTTTCTTCTAACTGTGCAAATACATAATAAGCAGGGTTAGCACAGAGAACAGACAAATAAGCCTCATGAAATCCGTGTTAGATCTGAGCAGGGAGAGCTGCAGAATCAACACACACAGGAGTGTGCTGCAGAGCAGTGCAAACAGTTCGTGTTACCTGTCTCGGCACAAATCTAAGAGGCGTGACGGACAGCGGCTGTGGCAATCGTGGGACAGCAAGGCTAGAACAGATCCTGGCTCCGAGATGAGCGTGGCAGCGGCCCTGATACCAGACACAACAGATCTGGGAGACAGGGACAAGGAACAGCACATGGAGGGACACTCAGCCCCAGCACGTTCACCTGCAGAAAGGTGCCTAAACCACCTGCAAGGTGGTTTTGCTTGACAAACAGGGATGTTTTGAAGTACACAGACTCATTCTTCAGCCATGAAGCATCGCCTCAGCTAAATTTCAATATTAAAGATTAACACTCTAAACAACACTATCCGAAAAGAATAATTCTCCAAACTAAGTTATCTTGGTCATTTGTTACCATGTGAACGTACCACACTAAGGTTTGAACTGCTGATCAGAAGTTTGGAAAGAAAACATCACAAAATGAGAGAAAGTTGATTTTCTAGGCAGATGCTCTGGGAGGGCACTGTGAGCATCGCAGAGAAAACACCAGACTCTAGCAGATAACCAGTCTATTTTAACACCTTTCACTCATGGCTTTATTCGGTTTTGACTGTTGAGTCAAAACCAGTAAGAACAAAACATCATGGCATGCACCTCTGTGAGGCTATGGAAGCTTCCCCAGGAGTTAACAACATTGACTCCATGGTCCCATTTAAGATAAAAACCATAACACACATACTTGTGTAACTACTTCAGTATCATGACAAGGCAAGTTATGATAGTAATTTGCATTTCTGATTGGGGAAAAAAAAGACCAAGACAAAACCTTGAACTTTTTCTGATGTCTTTCATAGGAAGTTCTTGGTCTGTTTAAACCAGAGTGCTCCATATTAATTTCTTTTTCCTCTTTCACTGTGCAAGGGGAAATCCCCCAGTACACAGTGAATTGGGTATGGCGATTGTCACAGAGATAACAAAATTGTGATCCCTCCGTCAGCATGAAAAAAATCCCACACTTCATCTTCCAGAGGGCCACATGAAGAAACCCATCTGCTCAGGGCTGATAAGTCAACCCAGTGTTGGGATGTAAGTCTAAATCAGTGAGTGGCTTGTAGGACATTCATAAGAGTAGTGAATTTTTAAGGTCATAGGTGAACTTGATTTTGGCTGAAGAATAAATGCCAGGGGCAAACTTTCAGCTTCTTTTACTGGGACACCCATTTGGAGGACATTGGTATTGACTCCTTGTCCTGAACTAAACTTGTCCCAGTGTACACGGGGAATATACTGGTGGGAACGCTTCACCTGATCTCATCCTCCTTAGCAGACTCCCACTATAAGTCCAGACAGCATCCCTGTTCTGGGGTCTAAGCCTTGGGTACGAGAGAGCTGGGTGTGCCAACACCGAGGCAGCTGGGAACTACCCCGTGGTTGAGGAACAGAAGATAGGGATATATTACATAGCCACTTTTCAGCTCCATTACACTGTCAGATGGCTCAAAGGGGCTGGCATCACAGCAGAGAATCTGGCTTACAGCTTGTACACATGTGGCTGTTATTCAAAGCCTTCTCAGCTGTTAGTCAAAGCTACATAATCCCGTAACGTCTGCATTTCACTAAGCGCAGACCTATGCTCTACAGTCCCACAGTGCTTTTCCAAGTCATGCTGAACCAGACTTGAATTGTAGCATACCTTCAACTTAAATTCTGAAGAGACAACTCCGATAATATTTGCAATAAAAAATTACAAGTACTATTTACTCCCCAAGACAATCTGTGCATTCCATTTAGGGTACTGGATTTAAAAGACACTGAGTTGCTTAAAAACCATTAGAAAGAGCAAGCAATCTTCTACCAGTTTACATATTGAAACCAGGTTTAAGCATTCCCTTGAGCATAAATCTCCAAGTAATTAGGATGACATTGCTCTCCTAAGGTACAAGATTCATGGTTTAAATTACTACTTTGTTAATTCCTATGGGTCATCTTCTGAAATTCTGGGTAGCTTCAACACTGAGCTCCAAATATAATTAATGCCTTGGTCATATGAAAAATTCAAGATAATCCACTATCTAAGATGATGGAAAACTGAAGCCAGACTTCAGCATCGAGACCATTTTCTTATTAATCTTCCCAGCTCACTCCTACACTTGTCACTGAGACAGTAAGCGATGCAAAAAAAGACCACCAGAGGTATTTCAATAGCTCGTTTCTCCTGAATACCTTTTCCATTTAATCTTTCTTTACCCTTTCCTAATAAAGCTACATTTATCTGGGACACTCAGAAGATGTTTCCTCATGACATTGCAAAGAATTTAACAAAATATGATGAGGAATTAAACCCTCCCTCCTCAAAAGACACCTTGTCAGGCCTTCACTGAAAAAAAATTGGTACAAAAACCTGTCAGACTCAGTCCTTATTACATATTTTCATAATATCTATAAATACTACACTGCAATTTAACTATGCCTTGAGGTCACTGTTCTGTGATTAACTCATAGCATACCTTCCAAATTGTTAGAAAACCTTCCTCATAACTTCAGCATTTTAGCACCTTGGCATTAAATATCTTCTTTCCAATCCGACAATGCATTTATTTCTTGTCCTTTGCACAGAACATCAGCTGACATAGATTTGTTGGCATTGTACCTTCACCACAGCATCCCACTCTGACATCAGAGATTCAGTCTATGTCCAAAAATATCTGGGAATTTTAGGAAGCAATATGAATCAACAAAATCAGAGTACTCAGAGTCTTAAGGGAAAAAAAGAAAAAAAATCTATTCCAGCAGGCCAGTTCAGATCTTAATTACATGCTTTAACTTGGTCTGCCGTGAACTGGTCAGGCAGTTGGACTAGATGACTGTCGTAGGTCCCTTCCAACTGAAATAGGCTGGTCTATTCCATACAGATTGCAAGATCAGGTAATGAATTACCTTGAATTCAAAGCGCAGGACAAGAAGAACATCACCTTTGTCCAAGGTAACCGCTGCTCAGCCTGACTGGTTACATACAATTACAAAGACGACAGCAATATTCTACAGCTGAAAGACAGAACTGATCCAGAAATTTCATCCTAAAAGCAGTTTCAAAATCATGCTCGGTAGACAGGCAAAGGGGACTATAAATTAATGGGAAAATTGTGATATTGGAAGTTACGTGCAAAATGTAAAGTTTGCCATCTGCTCACAGTTTTTAATCGTCAAGTTAGTCAAGTAACATTAATGTGAGAGGAATGGATTCGAAAGAGCAAGATTTAGCACTATAGCAGCCAGTGCCTCCACATGCTGGGGTCTCCTGTCTTTGTCTGAAACTGGAATTTAAGTCCTAGACAAAAATGACCCAGGGAGATCCTAATGACAAGCCGACTTTCACCAGCTTCAGTAAAGCAGCTTATTGTGCGTTTTCAAATTTTTTATTCTTGTTTTCCTCATTACTTGACATTTTGCAAGTAGAGTCCCATTCACCTTGACAAGAACTACTGTCATTCATTCAACCATCCAGTCTCTGAAGAGGGCCTCAGGCCACCAGAGACACAGGCTAAATTCTTATCCTGCCCTCATGCATCTCTTTCCCCCTCGCCTATTTTGCAATCCTTTTCTCATGTGCCTGGCCTACCAGCTCAAGCTCGGCGGGTGGATCATTGCCATGTACTTCTGACCGGAAAGGAACTAAAGGGGCACTAAAATACCTCCTATTTTCCATGTCAGAGTATGGATGAGATTGTATAGTGGGCCTCTCTCTCATCAAACTTGAAACAGCACAAGACAGAGAAGCTGCCCTGTCAATCTTTCCTTTTTTTTTTTTATTTTTCCTCCCTTGTGGCTGTTTTTGCCTGTTTGTGATTTTCCACATTGTAGGGTGTTTTGGTTTGGGGTTTGGTTTGTCTTATTTGTGTGTGGGGGGGTCAGTTTTATTTTCTAACAGTGTTTTGTTTTGTTTTTTTTTTTTGAAGTAGCACTGAATTCTAACAGCAGCAGCAACAGAAAATAACTCTGACCTCTCACTTGTTTTTGTTTTTCCCCAAATGAAAGTGCTTACCACTTTTAAAACCTTGTGAACAACTAATAGATTGTTTTTCCCTTTTCCCATTTCTTTCTTATCTTTTATTAAACATCAAAAAAACCCCTTTTCAGTTAATCCTATACAACCTTTACTTTAGAAGTGTCAGACTTGCGCCTATTTTATGCTGTACAGCAAGAAATACATGCTAACCTCTTTCACCAGATTTATGATGTTAGCATAATAACAGTCACATTTTCAAGGAAAGATCTCTTCTGAGACGAGAAGTCAGTACTCAGCATCTCTTACAAATGTATTTGGGCTCAGGAGTTCCCACCTGACTACCCATCTTTTTCTCAAACACACCAGTAATGGGGGCATCTCCAACAACTTTGACATGTTGTCCTGCCACTGCTCACACATGACTCCCCCTTTAAAAAAAGGGTGAAAACAGGTGACTAAGTGACACAAGACACCTATGAAAAAACAAGACACACCCAGAAAACAAGATTTGTCTATTCAGAACAGCCCAGATCGCAGGGCCTCAAAGCCACATACGGATTAATTCTCTGCCATTCATCTGCTATTTTAATTTTTCTCTAGACATTGTGCAATGAGGGAGCAAGTTGCTGATGCATGCACTTGATACTCAACCTTCTTTGTCTTGCTGTTAGGGGGAGACATCTAAGAAGTCTTTTGAGGGCCCTTTTACAGTTTGAGCCCTCAGCTGCTCAAGTGTGTCTGCCTGGAGCTCGGGAACGCCCAGCCTTACCCAGGCCATGTACCACAAGCTTTTGCACACCTGCATCTTCAAGGCTAGCTTCAGAATAACCCCTCTTCACCACGGGCAGTCGTTTTTCACAAAACAGTAAACTACAAGAGCCAAGAAGAGCATCAGAGAAAGAAAAACCATGACCTATTAAGCAGGCCATTTTCTTGACTAACTTAACATCAGACTTCAATAAACCCCATTTACCACCATGCCCTTCCTTGACTGTGCCCTCACCAGCCACCACATACGGCAGCCCAAGCTGGAAAAGCAGATCTGCTTCTCTCAGCCACGCCAGGGGAACGCCAGAAATCTGACATGGAAGGCAGAAGAGCCTTAACGAAACACAGGTGCTGCATGAGAACAGATCAACACACACTCAAGACTTTGAAAACCAGGAGCAGAAACACCCACAGTGCAGATGTGACAGCCCCCAGAGATGATCAGTCCCTTTGACTCCAGCAGCCTCCCTGTCCGAGCAACCCACCGTGGATTCGCTCAGATGCTCTGAATTCAGGCAAAGCCCATCCTAGTTGCTCTACCCATCACAGGCATGGAAGACAAATGGTTCCTTTCCTCTTTGGAGGAGGTTTGTGGTTTTTCAAAAGTCATATTTAAAGTTTCATGTCCCTCGCTGTTCCTTACCTTGAGATAAATAGGCTCAGTCTACTCATTGCTTCCTTAGCAGTCAGCTTTTCTAGGTCTCTGCTCACATTTATTTATCCACACTCACTCCACTTGTTCCATCTCTTCCTGAGATATCACCACCCAAGACACACACACATCTCTAGCTATAAATACTAGATTAAATACAACTTCTAAAGCATTTAAAAATGTTCACGTGTGGTTAGAATTTAAGCAGCTCTCAGTGGTTTTCAGCCAAGGTAGATGCCTATCTTCCATAGAAATTTTAAAAATCCGTCTCACTTCAAAACAAAGCTGTACAACGAAATTGTTTCAATCATATAAACAAGCTCCCCCTCTAATTTAATACTTCTAGATATTTGCTTTTTTAAAATACGTGTAATAACGCAAGTCAGAAAGCTACAGTGCGTACTTTCAGTTGGAACTTAGCAGATTTATACGCACATCGGTTACTGGGTTTTGGGGCAGTGGCAGCCACGTGCATTGCAGCTAACAGTTCACATACTATTTAACCACACTAAAATATAACTCACGTCTCACATGCTTGAAGCATACTTCTAATATTTTATGAATATTGTTGCCCTTGTTACTGCACTCTTCATTTTACTATAACTATATCTTTTGAGATTTACTTTTCTCTATAAAATATTATTATTCTAAAAGACCGAAGAATCTTGCTTGGTGCCACGCGTGTGACTGGCAGCATCGGCTTGGTGTGCAATATGGTGATTGATTTCACCTTTCATGTACCTCTGCATACGCGTTTTCCACTTCAGATGCTGTAAAAGCAAAAGAATCATAATACCTGTGAAAGACAATCATAAATATTCATGAACAGAATTTGTATACATAATACTTTTCAAAGTAGTTTTGATATTTCAATCCAAACTTCCAGTTATTTTCATGGGACATATTGCTAACATTTGAATAAATGTCTCGACTAAAAAGCATAATTTAATACACTTTTGTTCCATGACAAGATATGACAAAGGGGTAATAATTACTTCCAGTCCCCCTTGCGTAGTTTCTAAGGAAACAAGATACCACATCAAATTCTGCTTTGTTGGAGACTGCACATTAAGGATTTTGCTGAAACTTAGCATCTAAGCATCTCCAGATATCCTTACTGCAGAAGTGTAGCCCTTTGGATTACAGATTTCAAATACAGTGGCTCATTGAGTGATACTACGAAGTATTTTTTTCCCCCGTCTCCTTTGTCTCTGCTCCTTTCAGACTAGCCCCTCAGTTGTCTTCAAGTTGATCCAAAAAATCTGAGGGAAACCTGTAATTCACATACCTGCATTTCCTGCATTGTGACAATAATGTCTCGTGCAATCATAAACGCTCCCCCCCTTAATTGTAACTGGGAAAATGGATAGAAGAGACATATTCAGTAAGACAAGATGCTTGAAAGAGACTTTTTGACAGTGGAAGTATTTGCTTTTCAGTTCTGCCACCTCACCATGGGTGTGGGATTTGGCCAGGTGAGGAGATGACGTGGGCTGGCTCACTCGCACTGTCAGCATTCCTGTCTCCAACAAGGGAACAGCCATGGGGCCATTCCATCTAGGGTCTTGCATGGTATGGTGAGCTACATGGTCAAACACCAGAGACAGGTTATGCCTGCACAGATGCATGCAATATATCTATCCGGACAAACCAATTACTTCACCGTCAGCGTTCTCATCTCCCCTATGTCAGAGGAAATTTTTCAGAGCAGCAGTCATTACTGTATGGGAATTGTTACAAAACAGGCGACACAAAGATACCTTTGATCTAGAGGATGGCTCCTGCCTCCTTCTACCCAATTTGCTCGTCTTTGAACAACACATCATTACTCAACTTTGAGCAATGACACTTAGACAAATTTAATTGATTTTGATGTCTGTAGACTTTGACCTGGAGAATTTCAGAGAACTTGGCCAAATGTTCCTTTCTTCAACTTCCTGCTGGGATTGACAGTTATTAGTGGTTTCACTTCAGACATAGAGAAGCCAAGTCTGCTTGGTTTGAGTAGAGAGAGGGACAAATTCCAGGTACCACACAGCCCTAATGCAGAGGAAAAGCAAAGAAAGTGAAGTAGCATATGAACACACACTTCAAAGTAATTTTGATCAAGACAAATACTATTAGGAGCATGTGTCAGATACAGGGGGAAAAAAGAGCCACCACTCCCACCCCCCAAAATCAAGCAAAAAACAGAATGAAAAGGAATGTACAGTTCAAGGAAGAGTAGCAAAAAGGTCTGCAAGACAAAACTTTCTTCTGCACAGACGATGTGGAAACTACCAGCCGCTCATGGTATCAGCTAACAGCGTCAGCAATGTTCAACCAGGGCTGACCCAGCATCTCTTACCCTTTTTTTTTTTTTAATAATTTATTGAGCCTAGAAACATCATAACGAGCCGCTGCAAATCTCAGATTTAGTTACAACAGGGAACAGAACCTGACATACGGCTTCCCCTTGGACAGTCCCAGGCAAGAGAAAGAGGGATATGTGCACGCTCGTATTTACTTCTGGTGTGATTACCACCAAACATACTGAGCCTAGAAAGCTTGTATATGGAGCCAGAATGCTAGTAACACCTATGGCAAGCTTTTATATCCCTTTCAAATCCCACACAACCAGAGGGAAGAAGCAAGCTAGTGCAAACTGCAGTCCAAAGGATGTACTACAAATAGATTGTCATCTGCACGATCTACAGCTGGCCTTTCATCAGATCCACGCGTAACCCCCTGTCAAAATCCTCCAGGTGATAGCTCATACTCTCCCTTCTGTTTCCACGCTACTGAGCATGAAAAATGGTTTCACAGCGTAAGCTGCAACAGGCTGGCAGGGAGCAAAGAGGAAAAAGAAATGACACTTGCAGAGGCTTCTGTGAAGTACAGGAAAACCTAAGAGATCTGGTGATGTTTTCTTAAACCACATCGAGCTCTGAGTTGAGATAATTACTACAGCAAGTTCCAGGCAGGTATTTTATTGCCTTTCATTAACTTTCCCTACCATCCCTGTTCTTGTTACCAGCTAGGCTTATGCATCCCTTTCTTTAATTCAGCTTCAGTTCTACAGAAGCAGCAAATTACACTTGGCTAACTCCATCTAAGATTTTATTCCTTGTGGAAGGCAGGGAAGAGCAGGCAGAGGTGAGGCACTCTGCAAAGAGGCTGTGTATATAAAATACTTCATGCAAAAAAAGCACTTTTTAGATGTACTTCGTTCCCCATCATCCCTATTTCCCCACACCACCTTGTCAAATGCACTGGTGAAATATTTCTTAATGCATAGTAAATGTTAAACAAATG
>VWZZ01001254.1:89969-158953 GCA_013399095.1 Psophia crepitans
CCCCCCCGTAACGAAAGCTGCACATATCAATTAAAGTGAATGCAGATGGGGAAAGTGATTTCAAAACATGCATTTGTCCTATTCCAAAGGATTGGTGCCCTTGAGTGTTTTAAAGACATAGCGGGCACTAACAGAACGTGCTGAAAACCAGACTGAGTAGCAACGACCTACTAAAACCAAGGTTTACAGTACTGGTAATACATTAGCCGGGCATATTGACTAATGGGAATAGCTTCCATTTCGCTCGCAGTGCTGTAACAAGATGTACAAAGCCATGAAGTTATTGAAAACATTCAGGCACAGGGTGGTCCCCGAGGAGCAAGGGCAGAAGTTGGGAAAAACAACCATGTTCCAGCAGACATATGAAAGAGCAGCATTTCTCCGAAACCCCATTAAACTCCCCTGTAGGTATATGGAACACCTTTTCCCAACTCTGTAGACTATCAAGACAATTTCTTGCTAGGAATAAATCCACGTGCACAGAGAAACTGGTGGAACAGCTCAGCCATTCCTTGCCTATTGTTTCAGAAAACAACTACAAAGAGAGACTGGAAGATGATCTTATTGCTACGGGTTTCCTGTTGACAGCTCTCTTACCCACTTCCTTCAATGTCTCAATTACTTCAAAAGTAATTAAATGTCATATGGATGAATAAATCAGGCATGAAACATCTGATTCTTGTGTGTGAAAAACAAAATTCCATTAAGAGATGGGCTGAACCACAACCCTAACTTCATGGTATATTCCTTAGCCAGATCTTGCACCTAGGTTTTAACTTAATAGTTGATCAAAATAATGGATTAAATGGCAATCCAAAAGCTGTGCAAAAATGAGACTTTACTACTACCCTTACAGCATGTCATTTGCCTGTGTTCTTTTTTTTTAATATAGGAAGATGAGAAAAAACATTACACCTTTTAAATATTAAAACACAGATCAAGTTATGATGAAGAAATAATATCCAGGAAGACTGTTGTAGAGGAAACAATCTTAAACTGTCCTTAAGACACTACAAAGGGGCCTTCACTTACGCTCTTCAGAAAGGCAAACTCTTGCAAAAAATAAATCTCAGTCTCAGCTGAGCAACAGAAAATTAAAGTCACTAGTCACTTCGGAAAATTTTGATCACAGCTGAATGGTTTGATAGTTAGAAGGAGCTTGCCATTTTTTCCTCAACATCCTCTTTTTCCAACGGCATTAACCTTCCTTGGCATGCGCCTGTTCCCACAAAGCCACTCTCCTTCCACTTTCCTCAGATGGCAGCGAGTTCCCCGCTGCTCTTTGCTGTCATTTGCAAGAGACGTTAGTTTGTCCTAGGTGACAAGTAAGAGAGATTGGGGCCATCCATCTCCAGCTAGGTTGCACAGTTCAGGGTCATTGCCATCTGGTACCATAAAGGCGGTCAAAATTACATGCAAACGAATTGTCAGAGCATTATTTCTACTTCTAGAGACGCTACGTAGTATCTGCTATTCTCTCAGCCAAATCTATTTTGGGGTCTACACAGATACAACTGTGAATGCTCTGAAAGCACAATGCTTCCAAAATTAACATCAACGCATGTACTAACACGAGGCCAGAGTCCAGAGTTTCCTACTGCTTTACCTTCTCAGTGTAAGGCTTGGCATTAATTCACAAGCAAGCAGTACAGGGCAGCTGTAACATGAGAGTTGCAGAGAAGTCTTCCACCTCACACCCAATTTTCCAGTTGAGTAGTCTTTCTTTCAAGAACGTCCGGTGTTGTGACAGAAGTCAATATTATTAAGAAATCCCCTCTCTTCAGTGCTCTTCTCTTTGCATAACCTATCAGAAGGTTTAATCAAAGTTCAATTCCACTTACTGAATCCTCCTTGTATTTCAGGCTTAATTACCAAAACCATCATTACTCAAACAGGATCAACACTCCTTCAAGGGAGCTCTTTGTGGTACGTGTCACCGAGGACCTGCAGTTCTCCAGGATGTCTCCCACCAGCTCACCTTTCCCTCCTGCCACCCTAGACCACCTTTCATCTAGGCAGACTGCAATGCTCTGGGAAATATAAAGCAGTAAAAGTCAGTAATTTTTAGCAAGATGGACTTTTTACTGCAAAACTACTGCAAACAGCAGTACTGGAGAGTGGTAGTACTAAAGAGCTAAGTGAACGTGTATTAATTTGTTTGGATAGTACTGGATGAACTATGTCAATTTTACTTTTTTTTTAATCTAGGTGATTATATACCGTGACTATCATCTGCTAAAGTAGAAAAAAATTTTAAGCCAGATGTGACGATACCGAGAGGAGCAAACACAGCACTGGGAACGTGGCACTATGTCCATGAGACGGGTTGTCACCAGTGGAAATTTGCCAAATGTGGCTATCTTCCAAGTACCTGAATTGTCCAACATCCTTGTTACTCACATTACTGCCGTGTACAGATGTGATCTCTCCCAGTTAATGCAAGTCACTTTGGAAAAATCTACCCCTTATTTTGCACAGACTGTAACATGCCTTAAGATGCTACAGCGGTAAGAAAAAAACAGGAGAAAATGGGCATCCTCAGCTTTGCCTGGCACTCCGTGGAAGAAAAATAAATCAAACTGAAAAGCCTCTCAGTCACCAAGTAAACCAGGATTATTTCTTCATCTGCCAATTGAATCCAAGGAGAATAATTTTATTTGGGTTGTAGCTCCCACTTGTGAAAGGCTAACTTGAGTTTGTTTGTTTTCCATGGGACATATTTGCTCTCACTCTGTTTCTACTGATTTTTGAGTAGTACCCAAGTGGAAAATAGAATTAACATGTTGAGTAAGCTTTATTCCTCTTTAATTTGTTACTGCTGTCATTAAGAGTCTTTTATTTTACTTTGGCTAATTGTTACAGGAACAGCAATAGAAACGTTATAAATCCTTAAGTTGACTGCACCATGGTACAGTCTTTCCATGGGGAGAGTCTTTCATCTATCATGGAGCAGTCCAGAGTGCTGGAACCTCTAGTAAGTCAAAGAAACTGATTAACACTCTTGCAATTCGGAAAGGGATATAAATGAAGTTTGTTTCTATTTTGATATAAGAAAATTAGCAAAGTAGATAAAAATTCAGAGCCAGCTGGCAGACATCAGGGAGCAGACTTACAGATCCACTTACTGAGAAAGCACAAGCTTTTGAAATATTCTCTTAACAAAACTTAATCTCTACAAGTACAGTACCTTACTAGCAGTAAGGTTCCTCCTTGCCCCTTCTGTCTTTGCTGCCTAACAATACCATTAAAAAAACTGCTTTTAACTGTGAGCTAACTATCTACCTATGAATTTTATACAAGGTCAAAAAAGTGTATCAAATGGTATATGTTTAAACTCTTCTACTAAACCTGGAAAACTGAGCTGTCTTCAGGTTCCAGTCCAACTTGTAACTGAAGGCTAATCACTTTTTAAACCTTTTTAATCACATAAGCCCTTCTGCAAATTTATCTGCAGTGGTCAGAACATTAAATGCTAGTTTTTCTTTCCCTTGCCTTCTCATGTAATACAATATTTGTCTTTTACCTGGCCGTCACTGTTTCACCAGCATTACACACCTGCCAATGCCTGTATAAAGAGAATATCATAACATCTCTTTAGCATTCCCTTCAAAGTTTGTACATGAAGAGATATGCCCATGATTTCGTTTTTGGTTGCCTTTGAAAACTCTTAAATGTCATTATTATACAGTTGGCTGACGGTTTAGAAGCAGTGGCAAATAGCAAACCAAAACCTGGTTTCTAAAAGTAAAATCACCATCACTTTAGTCTTCATAGAAGCTTTTAGTTCCAACTCCTGATCTTCCAACTCCCATTCCAGTAAGGGTGGAGGATCTTCCTACTTCCAGTCAGTCATAGCTAGGCTGACATTCTACTAACCCTGGTAAAGATACACTACTTCTTCAAATAATTTAAACTAGGGACAGAAAATGTAAGAGTCATTACTACAGGAAATTTCAGGCACTATTAAACAGAGAGCAGCGAAACATCCCTGAAAGGAAAAAAAAGTCTTAAAAAACCCCCAACAACTTACTAGCTGCCTACCTTTTTTAGTTAGCAGCTCTATTTCCCAAACCAGCTTTCTGAATCCTCCGTAGAGCTTCATCTATCTGAAGTCGAAGCTTTGCTTTTACCTGGATCACAGAAGCTGGATTCTAACTCATTATAGTACACCCCACAGGACAGAATTTAGAGGGTCAAACTAAGGTGTACAGCGAAAAATCCTATTAGAGACCCCAGCATGATGCACACCAAAGAGACATTCAGTAATGAAGGACCAGGAGCTTCCAAGTTTCTCCTTCTCGCTTAGCTGCTCTCTGACGGGGGTAGAACCAGGTCGCTTACATCTTAGCTAGCTAAACATTTAAGAGCACTGCAGAAGACAAGAAAGATTAAATAAGCAACAGATCATAAAAAGGGGAAAACCCCTGTAGTTTAGCATCTACATAAGAAGTGGAGCTGTGAGCATCCACACTCTTCCGATGGGGTTATTTATCTTCAAGTACACGGACTCTGAGATCAGATTTGCAAGCAGGAGAAAGCAGGCCAACCTTCACTTTTATCGGAATATTAAAACAACTTTTATGCATCACTAGGCAACACCTCTGACCTTGGGCTAACTATAACATAAATTATTTAAGCGTGAATAAAGATTCGTAATTGATAGTTGAGAATATTCCTTGCAAAAAAGGTTAACCACTGCATTCAACATAAAAAATTTCTGTATATTCGATGTTGTTCAGAACCCCTGGACTTAATTATTAAGCATTACAAAAACATACTTTCCCAAAGAAAAAGCTATCATTTATAGCCAAACCAGCTTTTTTTTTTTTTAAATTATTTCCCATCCAACAGAGGAAGTGCAGAAATAATTATGGGATATTCAAGATAATTCACTAGGATCACAATCATAGTAATTAATCTACAAGCATATTTTTATAGAAAAAGAGTTTAACTACAAAACATTCAGTGAATATAATAGACATTTCTAAACAGTACCATTAGTGCCTGCTATTTTAGACATACATGGTGCACTCTGGAAAAATTCAGTGTGCCTCCAGTATGGAAACATAGATACAGGAGACATACACACACTTCCCTGACACTGCTAGTACCTACCATGCAGGTTCCTTGGTTTTGCAAAGAATCCTTCCCATTAAATGTGTAGTCAGCTCTCAAAATTTGGGGCTGGCAAGCTTTTATTCTCTTGGAGGACAGACATGCATTCACCATGTATTCATTCAGTGATCCAATAGTTTTCACACAGGAAAGAATCCCCATTCACTCAAGCCACATAACTTGGATGCAGATTAGTAAACCACGTTACCGCAATAGAGAATAAAAGCAGCGTAAGACGAAATACAAATCCACAAGCCCGCAGTAGCACTGCAGTCCTTTTGACTTGCTAGTCAATGCCCGCTTCACTGAAAACAGGTGCTGCGTTGCAGGACGATTTCAGTTTTTGGAATAAAAGTTTCCACTTTCCTGCCAAACTGGCATTACCATCGGTAACACTCTAGTTACAGTTGAAAGAGTAACTTCAACCCATTATAAAACATACATTTACTGAGTTTGTTGAGCACATTCCATGGGAAAGAATTTCCTTCTTGTCTTAGAATCATAGCATGGTTTGGGTTGGAAGGGACCACAAGGATCATCTAGTTCCAACCCCCCTGCCATGGGCAGGGACACCCTCCACTGGACTAGATTGCCCGAAGCCCCATCCAGCCTGGCCTTGAACACTGCCAGGGATGGGGCCTCCACAGATTCTCTGGGCAACATGTTCTAGTGCCTCATCACCCTCACAGGGAAGAATTTCTTCCTAATGTCCCATCTAAATCCCTTCTCTTTTACTTTAAACCCATTTCCCCTTGTCCTGTCACTACACACCCTAAGAAGCAGCCCCTCGCCAGCTTTCCTGTAGCTCCCCTTTAGGTACTGGAAGGTCATGATTAGCTCTCCCCAGAGCCTTCTCTTCTCCAGGCTGAACAACCCCAACTCCCTCAGCCTGTGCTCGTAAGAGGGGTGCTCCAGCCCTCTGATGAGCTTTGTGGGCCTCCTCTGGACTCGTTCCAGTCTTAGTAATTTAAAAAAAAGTTCTAATCTTATTTTAACAGCAGTTCAGAGATCCCTAACAAAACTCTGTCATCTTTCCTTCTTGAAAGGATTCTGGAAACCACCTCCAACAGAAATACAAGCCCATAAACCACATGGTGTGAAACACTGTTCCAACCCTATTGCAGTTTATAGTGTCTAAACACCATGACACATACACCAATCCTTGACTGTTCATCATCTGTTTCTGTAAGCAGCCAAACCAAACCTAGCAGCAACTGCAGCTATTTGTTCATAGTATTTTTCCTAAAGCTGCTAAAATACACTCTTCCATCCACCTACGCCGCAAGAGGCTTGTACAGAAAACTGTAGCCACAAATAAATGAGCCATCACAGGATAGACAGGAGAATTTCCAATTACAGTGAAAACAAGGAAACTGGCAACTGCATTATATAACATACTCGGTTCATTTATTTGGAGAAATGTAACTGAAATGTGATACAACTTTTTAATTATAGAAGTGTAATAAAATAAATTCTTTGCTGCTGCCATCTTGCAGTTGGAATTGCAAACTTATTCCCACTGGGATTTTCCAGGTGCTGCTGCTGAGGTGCACTGGCACACGATTTAGCTGCTTCTTTCCTAAAAAACAAAACAAAACCAAACCAAAACATTGCACAAAAATTTTGCCAGTTGGAGAATAAAACAATATTGAAAGATTGTATTCATATTTATTGTTCCTCATAGCAAAACTTTCATCTGATTTTTCTTATCTAGCAGTAACCCAAAACCATCTTTCTTACCTTCCCCACATCATGTGAAACACAGCAGAATCTGATTTTGTTGTCAGTCTCCACATCCCAGTGCAAAAACATCCAAACAGTACTCTCTCAATTCTAAGTAAACCTTTCATATTCTTGTGTATGCATATACATACAAAAATCCAAGAGTTTACAAGCTCTGGGTATTTAGAAACAGTTATCAAGAGTTAAATCTAACATGTACATTTGACATTTCCCAATGTTATATGTACAGAATTTTCACTGAAGGCTGTAGGTCTGCTGCGTGTCCTTCACTGAAAGGGTTATGAAGAGGGACCGTGGATCCTTTCTGTTTTTGCGGACTGTTATCTTTCCTTTCAGGGCCTCTCCTGCAAAAGTAAAGAGGAAATTACTATGCTTACATTACCGAATCACACACAGTAATAGCAAAGATGCACTACACACCTTTATGTTGCACGAGAAGCTGTTCCCAATTCATCAGAATTAAACAAATCTACAAAGGTTTCCTTTATATTTTTAGAGCTCTAAGCAATGGTCTTGACAACAAATGTTAGGTCAAACTGACTGCACTTCAACCTCACGAGTTGCTAAGTCTGATGCTTCACTTCCCAGATGACCCCTCTAAAGAGCTGATGTGTCAACTACTTTGCTTGTGATGGAGGAAAAACACTGTATTCCTTGATTACATTAACCTCTCTCCATATCTGGTTGCACTGGATCTGCACATCACTGCCAGGCATTTCCAGACACGTAACAGTCTCAGCTGGTCAGGTACTAAGTGTCATATTATCTTTTCTTCCTCTGTCTTGGTTTCAAGTATTAACTAATTTTCTCATGAAATGATATACAACATCTTTAAATTCTTGAACATAGATTTCTGACCGTGAAGTAAGCAACAAAGTTAGCAGTAACACAAAAGTATTAAAAAAAAAAAAAAAGCAAAATGGCTAGTCTGTAAAATTTAATATTGCGTTAATCCTTTGCTGAGCTCCCTAACTTAAATGTATCACTACTATCAACTTTGAGTAAAACCAAGTAACCACAGAACTTCCTACTTCACATGCAATGTGATTTGTATTTGCACTGCATTTCCTTAAGTTCTAATCAGATAGTTTGCAAAGCGAAGTACTATCCGGTTTTCTTGGCCACACCACTTGGCAGGTATGGGCTCCTGCTAGAACCAGAAAGAATGTTTTGACACAGGAGGGAAGAGCTGAAAGACATTTCCCCAAGGTAGAGAGGCACAGCTCTTGCTCTCAGCGTTACTAATTTAAGTAAAAGCTTTCCTCCTAGACAAATTCCAGGCCTTGATCTCTCTATTTAATAGCTTGTCCTAGCCTTTGCTGATCAAGTCTGGTTCCATCCCAACAGCAGCTACGGTTCCACCGCACATCAAGTTTTTCCACATTTATTCCTTATATAATTCCAAAGTCTGTTCTAGCTTGTAAACGTACTTCCAGATTCTGAAATGAATGAGAAAAAATAAACCTGCTGTGCCAGCTTAGACCTCGTGTATATTAAGAAGAGATGCTTTACTTCTCACACACAAGACAGAGCACCACAAATAATCTCTTAAGATCAATTCTGTGATCTAGCAGTCCATTTGAGTCTCATGCAAACATATTAAATGGGTAAGACGTGAAAAGCCTCTAGAGCTATGCAACATCATGGAACTTGACACAGGACTAAAGGAGGGATGAGCCATTTCTCTGTAGGCACATTGTTTTTAACTTCCTTTTCCCCTGCACCTACGATCCTTACAAGAAGATAGCAGAAAACTAGATTTTACAGATATGAAGAGCTCCAGGAATCGATTCATGCTATATAAATTCAAGACAAGTTAAGTTTTTCTCCACCATGTAGAAGTCACACAAACCGAAATCCATAGCTAATTCCAACTAGTCATATGGTCTATTTACTTACTTCAAAGCTTTATTTCAAAAGCATTTTGAGACCCCAAGCTTTCAACAAGGTTCTTGACTTCCAGATACTTATGGAGCTACTTTAATGAAACAATATTCATATTGTTGAGTATTAAGCACAAATTTACTGAGGTTGGTGATACAGGTGGACTTTCAAGAGAATTTAGTTTTCTTACTAGCTTTCACCTGCCTCCCCCAGCTCCTATCCCACCTCCTAACAATATGCCTGCAAATTCCACATCCCTGGGCAGTGCCCGAAGATTTTTCCAGACTTGTGTACCTGACTGGGAAGCAGGGCAGGTACCAAAAAGAAAATCCTCAGATCTCTGCAGAGCAAAGGCATGGCGTAGATTAATACATTTTCCCAAATCACATACAACTGACATTTGGGTTACCTCATCCCCACTAAATACTGGAGAGAGGTTAATAAATTTCCAAAATTTAGTAAGTGTGGCTGTCAATCCAGTACTTGAAGAATTTAGCCTCAAGTCTTTTATCTTCACAGAAAGAGAAAAAAAAATAATCAAGAGGTAAAGAAGTTGAAGTAATCTGCAAATTTATTTGCAAATGCAAATTTATTTCTTGATACTGACATACATGACTGGATACATAATGCTACACATGTATAAAAAGATTACTTTCTGAACATCTCTGTGCTTGAAATGTTTATATACACAGCAATTTTGAGTGTGTATATGTGAAGAACGGCTTCCAGATTTTGGTGTCTAAAGGCCTGAAATCAGAAGGTATCAACATACCTTTAAGTGTAAATTGCTACAATTGTATGGTTTTTGAGCTGCATAAATATTGAAAGTACATTGTGCATGAGAGATTGCCTCAAACTCAGATTAGCGCAGGAGCTATTTCAGACCTGTCACATAGAAAAACACCTAAATCACAATTTTGAAAAGAGCTCAAGAAACAGCCCAGAAGCTGAACCCAAATACCTCCAGGTTAGTATTTTATATTTTATTTGAAGGCATGGACTGCAGAGAGGCAGAATGTATATTTAATTTTTAAATCTGACAACATGTGAAGCTTTAAATAACACCTATTTATGCTAGGAACAGCATTAACATTTTCAAGGAAGGTATTAAAATTAAATACCCCAGCAAGACACTGATTTTGAGGTCAGAGGACATTCACCTTCTACAACACATTGGGGGACTACAAGAAAAAGGATATCTTCTTCGGTAGCCTTCAGTCAGATACTCAAAAGGTCGGTTACAGCTCAAACTTCTGTGGAACTTGCATGTCATTGCAAAAGCTCTAGAATGGAAAATTCTGTTCCTATAGCCTGGCTCAGGCTTGATGACCAACATACACATTGCGTGTCTTTAGGAAACTACACAGCGAATAAAATCTGAAGAAAAAAAATCCACAAATACAGGTGTAGTCTCATATTGCAAGGAAATACTAACTACACAGACTTTTTAGTCTTGTTTTTAATGAGCTTACCAAGTGGATCTCTTGATTTCCCTATGCTTTTGTGAAGATTGCTGCTTGCAGTTACTAGAAAAAACCTCAATTTTCAATCTTTATTATGATATACATTTTAAGTTATATTTGTAAATATTTAGGAAGCCCATCACCAAGCCACTTTGTATCCTCACTTTAAAACCACAAGAACTATATCTAAGCACATGATTCTACTGAACACACTAAAGGAGAGCACAAACCCCATCTAGAGCAGTAAGTTTTCTGCTACTCTTCCATTAGGCCTTCCTTGCCTCATTCATCTTCATCCCTCGTATCAGCCACATCCACTATTACTACTTTTCTCTCTCATGCATCCAAAATATTTCCCAGCTGTTCATTATTTACTGTGATTTTAAAAGCCGCTGTTTATATTCTGTTTAAAAGCTGAAATTTTCAATGTTCTTATTGCAAAAATGAAAACAAATAGCATTTTGAAAACTAAGCCGGTTTCAAATTCAGTAAGAATTTTAGAATTCATTTGGCACAATTCTCAGTTGCATCCACAAACAGTAAACTGACATAAGATCCACATTATAAATAATAAACACAGGACATTTTGTCAAAGGCTGCACTATAAACATCAAAGAAAGCTTTTCAACAGAATGACTGTAGTACAAAAGATAAAATGTGTGTTTGATAAATTATTTTAAAAAAATATTTAACAGTTAGTTGGAGATTCTACTTCAGTCCCTGCACAGCTTTATTACTAAGACACAAATGACTGCCACAACACAATGGGATTTGCAAAGAATTGCAAAAACGGTTTCACAGATTATTTAAACAGAGACAGATTTGCCAGTTAGAAGGACAAGGTAAGGAAAAAAGGGTGTTACAACTTCTCTCCAGCTAGGAAGTTTAACCTAGTTTGAACATGCAGATTTTCAGAACTGCTACAAAATGAATTATTTGATGTATTTTAACATCCTTCAGCAACAATTTTTAAAACATTCAGTAAGATTAACGAGTCTCCGAGAACTAAAATTCCATTATTTAAATTAATCCATACTTCAATCTTACCATTTAAAACATTAATACAAAGGAGTACAATAAATGAAGTAAAAATTAAATATGATTTCATGAATTATAGCTGACTTTATAGAACAGAACCCTCATATTCTGTCTGTAAAGGCAGTTAATGATACGAAACATTCCTTTTTTTCCTCAGCTATTTCTTATACAGTAACCACATTAAATCTGCCTTTCTAAACAGTCGTTTCTGAGGGCTGAAGCAAACAAGAGCAGTGCTACCAAGGAACCGAAAGGCAGTTCTGAACCATTAATCAATGTCATGTAGATAGAAAATGACTGATGTTTTTTCACCATTCTGCTGTCCTATGAGCTGCCTGGAGGAAGCAGTCTCCGGGACTCAGCTGCATCACCTTGCTCTTATCACGCTCAGTTGAATGCAAGTAAACCACACAGTGCCATTGCAGTTTGATTAGGACAAAACTGAATCCATTACGATCCCCCTTCTGCATTATTATTATCCCTTGGGGAGTCCTGAAATTTGTCCCCCAAAAGAAAAAAAAAAAACCAACAAAACACACCACCGAACAAAACCAAAACCATTCAGCACAAGCCTGCTAGCACGGGGAGGGGGGAAGGATCCCTAGGTCTATACTGACCCACTGTCAAATAATATACATCTGATTACATGCTCTGCAGTACACCCTATGTATGTGCTCTGAACTATCAAAATAGGTTGGTTTGGTTCTGATTTTTACGATCCATGAAACTGTAAGCAACTGCATCTTCCACTATTGCCCGTGCAACATATAATACATCGGGCAAGCCTGCAGTTTGTGAGCCAAGATACCTCTCCAGTGCCAGAGTCCAATCACTATGAGTGTTTAGGCCCAACAAACCATATTTTTTCAGTCTATGTAACTTAATTGACCTGAAAGAATTTGACTGAACCCAAAGATTACACCAATCTCCTGCACATGTATCCACAACATCTACTTAAAAGCTCAAAATGATCCATGGCCATGAACTTGTAAATTGCACAACTACCCTGCCTTTCAATACAACTTGGTGTCCCCTCTTTCTTTGATTATGAAAAAAGACTGAAAGAGTTACTGAAGGTAGCCAGCAATAAAGATCTTTCAGGTTTCTGTCTTTTCTTCCTGCAGAAGAACTTCATGATGCGAACAGTGAGACAAGTAAGAACGTGGTACTCAAAGCACTCTTTGATCTTTCTGACCCCCATTAAAATTTAAGAACCTTACAAAACATCTCACTGCAATTCTTTCAAAGACAACTGCTAGAAAACTGCAGTGGATTTGGGCTAAAGACACCTTACCTACTGAATTGCTGGTGAGAAGTATCTTTACAAACCCCCTACACTGCAATAACCACCAGCTTCTAAGTGGTAGTCATACCTGCCTCCACCCTTACGCAACAGTAATGCCTAGCATCGCACTTCACGGTAAGACTGTCCTTGCTTGAGGCCGACACGTTATCTAGTCTTCCACTCCAGTTTAGACTAACTGAACCCCAATCTCGCGCCAACACTGAGGTCTAGCGTGCAACTGAAAAAAAAGCAAGTCTCAAAAGCATTACTCCGGAAGAGTTGGCTAGAAAGTAGTTGCCATATGCCATCTATCTTCTGAAAATGAAAAAGAACAAGGAAAGACAGAAATAATTTGTGGTGGGACCAAGAGCATTTCCCTTAAACTCAGTAATTTATCCCTAATCCTGTCATTCATCATCTTAAACCTCGGGCTCCTGCAGCCATACACAGACTGCCACCTTCCCATTTGGCCACGTCTCTTACCAAATCACAATGCAATGAGAACCAGTCAGCAGTTTCTGTACTGAGCAGTAATCGCTGTCTGTCAGTATTATCCATCTGATCTGTCACACCCTTCTTGCACCAGCTGGTTACTTCTATAAACTAAGCAGCTGTTTACCAACTCCTTTCCATTATATCACTGTTTGTCCTCTTCTGAAACTATGTTGAGGTTCTGTCTTTTCCTTTCATGCCCTGAGTACATTCTCTGAAGAGTTTTTGTACTAAATTGGCATCTTTCCACTCCCCAAGATGAACTACAAGCTACATTGCTGCAAAGAAGTCTACACAACCAGTTGAGTAAGGTAAGCCAGCCTTGTATGGTTACCTAAGATAACACAGGTTCCCAAGATAGCTCAGTTATGAGAAATATTTGCCACAGGGAACTGCGAAGGCCAGATACACCAGCCTCCAAAAAGTATAGCTGCAGTAGCCAAACTCGCTCACCTAGAACTAGTCTTAACTGACTACTTTTTGCAGTAAAGATCCTCACTGCATAGCCCTGTCCCAGTCTCTCTCTCAGCACTAGTGACAAAATTCTGAGAAAACTGCATTGTTGTTGCGGTATGAGCCATACCCCTTCGCAGGTGTGGAACTTCCAAAGGGGGCCACAGAGAATAGCATAAGAAATCCATCCAAGTTTTCCTGTCTAGATACAGAACTTGTTATCTTTCAACGAGATAAAACAGCCGTGGGAAGAGTGTCTGAAATACACACTTATAAATGTTTCTGAAGAGTCAGCAAGATGATTTTAAAATGCAGATTGAAAGATACAGCATAAGTCATGCACGATTTAGTGTGACCTCAAAATTCAAGTTTTAACAATTACTAGATTTTAAAAGGCAGCATCATTTATAGAGGTATTGACAGTGTTCTATAGACACCATGTTGCAGCTGTGGACAGGCAAAACAGACACTAAAATCTCAATTAGGAACCAAATTATCCAACTGGGATGCACAATATTGAAGTATTTCAGTACAAGATCAAAACATTCAGACAGATTAATTGTGCCAGTGTTGTTTTCCTATTTTTAACAAAGCTCTCTAGGTAGACAAATTAACATTTTTTTCAGTTTGTAAACTTACAAACAGCTACCCAATTATGGAGACTGGGGAGCTAAAGATAATCAAGGATTTTACAGGGGCTTAGTCATGTGAGTTCTGCTTTAGTTTTGCTGTGCTAGCCCCTTTTAGCACCACAGAAAAACAAATCAAGGTTTTATTCCCACTGCAAGGCAATATCACGAACACAAAATGTCGACAATACGCTGGTTTATTGCTAATAGAATTTGCTTGCATAGAGATCTGGGTTTTAACTTAATGCACTGGTACTGAAAAGATTCTGTGGGCCCTTTAAAATATTTTTGCAAGCTTTTTGTACATTTAGTAAATGCCTGAGACGACCCAATGAGAATGATATTCTGTATACAGTTTGTTACCAAACTTAGCAGGAATATTTCAAACAACAACAAAAGAAAAACACTTATGTTTGGACCATTAGTAAGAAAAAAGATACTGCTTTGGCATCTCAATTTCAATTTTCAAAATAAAGACATTTTCAAGCTATTAGAAGTGTATTGTCTTGTAGACTCCCCACAGAGTACAAGGCTTCACTTAGCAGCCCTTTTGATTGAGAAAACCCAGTTTTTCTGGCAATAAACTATCTGGCTTCTTTTTCCAGTTTCTTTAACTTTACTGCTTGCTAAGCAGTTAAAGTATATCCCACATGCCGATGATATTTTGTTTTACTTCACTGTACATCAGCTTCAAGTCTCTCATCACAGTCTGAAAGGAAGACTAGCTCTTCCGAATACAAGAGTAAGAAGATAATATCCCCCACTCACACATTAAATCTAAACCAAATCAACAGAAATTATCCATTACAACTAAATACAAAGATGTCTACCGGAGCTAGGTATGAAGCAGAAATTCAGTGGCAAATCAGAAATATTAATTAGGTGTAATTTTTATTGCCTCTCCAGATCTGTGGACCTAGATGAAACGTCTCCCATGTCATCCCAGAGAATTTGCAAACGCTCTACACCTAGTGCATGCTGCGACAGGAATGGCAAAGGAGTGAAGATTATTTGCAAGCCCCTATCTTCAGCTTGTAACGGTTTGATTCCATTATCGTTAGAGATCAAAACATTCAGTCTTTTTTATGGTGGAGAAAATAGATCTATTTTTACAACAAATAACCTGGCATCCAACCATGAGAAAATTAGGTAGTTCACACTGCAGAACAAAACAATTTTGCCATGGCATAAAGCAGCCTTTCCCTAGTAAATACCCAACAGATTCAGGTATCTGTAAGCTTAACTTCTTTTACAGAGCAAATCCAAATACAATCAGTGCTTTATCATCACCTCAGGCACATCCCCAAAAAGCTATAAAGCATTTGCTAGACACTTTAAGTCAGCCTTACTATTTTATTCAGAATCAGAACTCTGAGGGAATGATTTTTCTTTACTGGAAAAAAAAACAAAAAACCACGCCACACCAAAAACCAACACTGCCCTCTCTGAAGGATGGTTTCAAAACAGGAAGACATTTAAAATGCATTTCATACCACCAAATTCCTCTTTCACAGCCTATTAAAATACTGAAAGCAAATGCCCTTCATGGGTACACTGGTCAGATTATTGCAAGACTCATATTGTATTAATTTCATTTATTTTCCAGTATTTAAAAGAGGGGAGATTGAGCCTGACTCAAACAATGCATTTAGTCACAAGCGGGGCTACTTCACTGTGTCTCCCAGTGCTGTATATACATTTCTTATTTTAAGAATTTATACAGAGGATTGACGAATATTTGTAAACAGAGACGGACATAAAGGTTGAAGCCTTCTAATGATGCAAGTGTGTTCAATCTATATAGTTACTTTTTTCTTCAGTTAATTTGCATAGAGAAAATGCAAATGTCCATTTGAAGACAAAAAAATTTAGAAGAGAAGGACCAAAGTAAGAAAGACTGTTTTTTATATATAAAAAAATATCCCCTCAGTTAAGCAACACAACTATTTAAGTATCAGGAAACACTTTCTGCCCTGATGGGCTTATGTCACCCATGAGCAAACATCCCACAGAAATTACAAAGGAAAGGGAAAATACATCAACAGTTCCTCTCAGATCCTTCTCTAACACTGGAAATAACAGGTAGAGAATCGTAGATTAAAGTTGCAATTTTATGTGGTATAAAAACAGAATGGGTAAAAGGATAGGAAAGGGGAACTTAAATAATGACAAAGAGAAGGAGACAGAAAGAGAAGCATACCTGTAACAACATTTGCTACAGGAATAATTTTAAGAAATACGAGCAACTGAAGAGACAGGAAGGAGTTACAGCAGAAGTGATCTCGAAGGTCAACTAGGTTGTGTTCACTGCTTCAAAGCACACTGTTTCTGCAATTGTCTTCAGAAAGTCACCGCACCTCGACTGGAATCCTAGAGCCAGACACACCTCCCAGTAATTTCACACATTTGGTAAATGTCAAATGATCTATGTAATATTAAATAATGTGCATATTCTAACAAATGTCATTGCACTTAAAAAAATTTCACTTCACACTCTATGACACTGAAATTTAATGAGTTGCAGCAAGGAGACCTTAGCCAGCCTTGTCTAGAAAGAAAAAAGAAACTGAACAGAAGACAAGCCAAGTACCAACACACCAATGCATACGTGCATCCAGAGAAGTGAGAGGTCTTAAGAATATGCAAAAAACGCCCTATTTAAGAATGTAAAGTTTAAGCCTGAAAGAGAGAAATGATTTGTCAGATAACTTAGACCATAGTGGTTTTAGGAAACTCCTGGTAAGAAGTTGTCACAACCAAAAGCTACAAAAGACAACTGCACAAGTGGTTCGGTTGAGTGCGGATACTGCTTTCACTATTGCACATTCATAATTAGGACAGTTAGAGAGACAACATTCCATCTACTTCAATACTTCTCTATTGCTCCTCCAAGCCTCTTGACCTCAGTTTCTTTTGCAGCATCCACATATAAGGTTTTGTATGCTGTCTTCCCATACGTCTGGTCTATTTATAAACTGGTTCAGGTCAGGGCCATATATTACCTTAAGTTTATTAATGGACTAGCAGAAGTGATCCCCATTTTGAGGTTCCTCCTTTGGTCCTGCTAGTCTGTAAAGAAAAATGACCCTCAAAGATTACTAATTCACCACTGGGTAAGAGTTCAACAGTGGTAACCAAGTATCTTGTGGTTAAGTGAACAAAAATAAAAAATAATGAAACAGCATAAGATTTAACTACTCTTTTCCTTTGATTATAATAAGACTACGAGAGTCTGAAAGAAAGTGCAGTTCCACAGGAAGAAGAGGGCAAGACTTACAATCTTGCCCTCTTCTACGTCCATCCTCTTGCATGACTATTCTGTGACAGTCATGGATGTATTTCTGTGTCTATACAGCAAGGAATATTTGACTGCTTGTATAGAAATGTATTTTCAAGACTTACCAAATAGAACTAACTAAAACCACTAACAAGCATCACTTTAGTCTTCAAAACCATACTTCAACAATTTATCACCTGAATTTTGTGTTACTCTGATGACTACAGAAGCCTTTTTACTTATATCAAATTCAAGATGAAACGCATTATGATACTTACCCATTTCATAAAGATTTCCAGTGCATCAAAATAACTTATTCCATACTTCAATGAACCAAGTTCATGGCTGTGAATTCTTTGAAACCGTTTTCAATTTACAGAGTAATCCCACAGTCCCAAGTACAACACCCATCCACATATTCATGAATCATTTAACAAACAGAGCACAGTTCAGGAGTGCTACAAAAAATCCTGTGCAATCACTTGACAAATAATATACTTTAAAACATTAGTAATGTTAAAATTAAAAGAACTTTAATAGCTATGTTCTGCTCTTAAATTCTTCTGCCTCAAATATTTTGCTAAACAAGTTCCCATCAAAATTACAGTACAGAGCTAAGTAAGACATGCATATGCATATGCAGACATTTATATGTATTTTTACGTATTATTTTGTAGACTATAGATATTTCCCAGTGCGTTGCCTAAACAAAAAAAGTTTCTTTAACAGCAGCTGAAAGATTTATTTACTGATTTATTTACTAGTGGAGAAGGACTGCTTATCAGGTAGTGTCGTAATAGGAAAGGGGTAATGGGTTTAAACTAAAAGAGGGGAGATTGAGATTAGATATTGGGAAGAAATTCTTCCCTGAGGGGGGTGAGGCCCTGGAACAGGTTGCCCAAACATGCTGTGGCTGCCCCATCCCTGGAAGTGTTCAAGGCCAGGTTGGATGGGGCTTTGGGCAACCTGGTCTAGTGGAGGATGTCCCTGCCCATGGCAGGGGGGTTGGAACTAGATGATCTTTGAGGTCCCTTCCAACCCAAACCATTCCATGATCCTTTTTAACACTTAGATCACTCTTAAAGTATTTTGTTTTAACAACAGCAGTGTAATACAACCATTGTTGCACCACAACTGAATTTAAATATACCTGCTTCCACAGGAATTGGTTTCTCCAGCAGAAAAATTGTCTGTTTCCAATGTGTTTTGGTACACTGGGGACCAGTTGAAAACAAGACCTGCAATGGAAGAGTTCAAGAGTTTGATTAAGAGCAACATTTTTGATATGACACCACATCAATCAATTACCAAACACACAAGCACAGGAAGCATTTGCTACAGCAAAACAGACTCACTGCCAAACACCATGAGGCAGAATACAACAGAAAAACACCTTAATCTCTCAAAGATCTTTTTAAAACGTCTAACTCCAAATACTTACGCTTTTGTGACAGTTCCTCTGAAAAAACACATCAAAATAACCAGCAACTGCCTGTAAAAAAAAAAAAAAGAGGAAAATGTACATAAAGGAACAACAGTGACACTCGAGAAAAAATATATTAATACATACAATTATTGTGATTTCTACTCTTTTTCAAGCCTTCAATAACAGGAACAAGCTTAGATTTATGCTGTCAAGCATGCTAGAAATCCTAAGACAAAAAAATGTGCTGTCATCACACCTTGGTTCTACTCAAGACTATGCAGTCTACTCTAACTGCATTTTATTACATATCAAATTTAAATCTGAGTTTCCAAAATAACCTGTACATCCTTACACCAACTAGAATTACATACAAGAAAACAGCCTTTCAGACATGTAAACCCACAAGCATAAAGTTCAGTCCTTGTCCTCTCTGGCTCCCACAATCCTTGCTAAATACGGTATGAGGGATTCTGCACGACGGTGCTCACTCTTTGCATAGCTTAACGTTATTTTCCACAAAATCTCCCTGCAAACAGAGGCAGAGCATAACCAGGCAGGGAATACTTTTCTTCCTCCACTATACACACAGATAAGGGGAAAAGATTCACAAATGCTTCATGCTGGCTTTTCCAGCAGTTAATAGTATCTAACAGAAGGATTTCTCAGAACACTTCTGTCCCTCCTGCCATCCTACTTGTAACCTAGAAGAGCTGCTCTCTTCTGTGCATAACTCATTCGTGGGACTTTTCTTTCAGCTTGAAGAGGAAACGAAATACAAGGTGTCCACACACAAACCAGTATACCGACACTTTTAGACAGCCAGCCACCTAATACTGTCCACCTAATACTAAAAAAAGCCTTGTGAGAATCCCAGAAATTCAAAGAATTCAAATAAAGAACTGGAAGATGCTAATAAAAGACAATCAGTTCCACAGTTTCATGTCTAAAATTCTGTCCATGCTCACCTTTATTTGCTTTCTCCTGTCTCCTATACAAAGGTAAAGCAAATCAACGGGCCCAAGGCAGTTACGCTTTTTTATTCTATGTTAGTTTGAAGAACTGACCCAGAATAGAGCTTTTGAGTGACTCCAACTACAGCAGCTGGGGACTCTCCATCCCTGTGACAGCAAGAGGGATTCTTCCCACATCAGCTATAGTATATTCAAACAAGCTACATACCAATTCAAGGATGGCAAGCCCGCTGCACGAAAACTCACTACGAATGACTGATTATAACCTTCCTGTCACAGCACCAGTGTTTTTCTCATACCCTACGTCTAGTAAACTGGTTGTACTAAATAGTTAGAGAGAACAAGTTCTGTAGCATGCCCTTCATATTGACTCATAGATAGACTGTGAAGGGGAAAAAAGTAGGCAAACATGCTTACAAAGTTAAGGGAACAAACTGAATGGCATAGGGCTTCATTATGATGAAATACATCATCTGAATGATAGCTAAACCATTCCGGTATTTTTCCTCTTTAGTCCAAATCCAGAACAGATTTCACCAACATGGCAGAGAATACAACATGTTAAACAAGGAAGCCTATGATAAAGCATCCACATTAGCTTTTCAACTAAGGGTATTCCAGAGAAGCCTGGCAAGTTCCAAATTCCCATGTGGGCAGCAATTCTTAAAAAAAAAAAACCCAAAAGAACCAAGGAGGCACTGAGGGACATTTGTGACAGATGAGCACCAGATGTTGGAAATGGTGACTCTTCCATTCCTTAAGTCCTATAACTCAATACTGAGAATGTCATTCCCAAGCAAATTACAGCCTTGTCTCTAATATGCCTTTTTGAGTAAAGACTGAGAAGGTTTTGACAAAGTTCTATTGACCCATCAGACTGCTTTTCTTGATGCACAATCTTTTCTGGACGTTAGGCAGAGATCTACTAAGCCATGAAAATATTTTTCAACCATCAGGTCGATACTGATATGCTTACAAATAAGACCTGGGATATGATTACTGGAGAAAGAAAAACAAGGTTGTGACAACTGAAATACATTACGAATTGACGGAAAAACTGGCTTCCAGAGAAAGTGAGACAATCAAGCTACATTTTGGACCAGAAAGCTAAAAGCTCCAAGCAGACATACTGTAGGTAAGGTTGATGCAATTATCTACACGCTCTGTAACAAGAAACAACAGAAACACCCTACATGCAACCATCAGAAAACATCACCAGACTAGCATTTTTGGGGGGATCAAATTCAGCCTGAAAAGAAACTGCAGTTACAAGCAAACAAACTGTCCCCTGCTATTTGCTGCCGCCTCTGCTCAAAGAAACAGGACTTATACACACGCTGTAAATTACTAGGGTAAAAAACCCACCTTATTCCTTACAGTACCAATGGTTTCCCTAGCAAACAACCTGAAGCACTGACTTTGACTATCTAAATCAAGAGGTAATAATGGTAATTATTACATAAAGACCACCTTATACAGAGCTCCAAGGATCACAGAGTTCAAGGGATTACCTAGAAGAGTTGTACACTGATGCATTAAATTCTTTGTTATGTTCTAAAATGGATACATGTCCTTCCGTATTGATACTAAAATAATTGTTGAACCAAAAGAAGGAAAAAAATAGGAAGTATTCAATCCTGGCTTCTATCAGAAATAGTCGGCCTGCCGGAGTAGGGCTGTGATTGTCTGCCTGTACTTGGCACTGGTCAGGCTGCACCCTGAGCATTGTGTTCAGTTCTGGGCCCCTCACACTGAGGTGCTGGAGCGTGTCCAGAGAAGAGTAACAAAGCTGGTGAAGGGTCTGGAGCACAACTCTTACGAGAAGCAGCTGAGGGAACCTGGGTGGTTTAGCTTCGAGAGGAGGCGGCTGAGGGGACACCTTATCGCTCTCTACAACTACCTGAAATGAGGTTGTAGCCAGGTGGGAGTTGGTCTCTTCTCCCAAGTAACAAGCGATGGGATAAGAGAAAATAACCTCAAGACACACCAGAGAAAGTTTAGACTGGATATTAGGAAAACTTTCTTCACCAAAAGGGTTATCAATCACTGGAACAGGCTGCCCAGGGACAGGGTGGAGTCACCATCCCTGGAAGTATTTAACAGACACGTAGATGTGGTGCTTAGGGATGTGGTTTAGTGGTGGACTTGGTAGTGCTCGGTTAATGGTTGGACCCAACCTTAAAGGTCTTTTCCAACCTGAAGAATTCTGTGATTCTATGTCACTGGCAAAGTATTGGAAGATTCAAAGCTGCAACACAGTTCTGGCTATTTCTCCTCTCAATGTTCTGTGAAATTTTACATAAAACACAGAATTTCTGCTTCTACATGAAGCAGTAAGAAGATTTCCTCGAGAGAGCTATGAAAACCTAAAATATCTGACTGCATTACAGAAGCCAATTTCAATACTCCCAAATGCAGTGCTAAAAAAGCCCTAAAGCAGAACAACCCTCACCACGCTCTTGAGGTATATTAGTTTAAGCCTTATGCCACTACAGAAATGATCCAATACTCCACATTAACGCCTTGGAAAATAAAAATAGGTAGAAGTACACACAGACAACACTCTCTGCAATTTTATCTACAGTCACTCGTCCTGTATATTTAAAAAAAAGTTCTCTCCCATCTAAAAAACCTACACAAACGAAAGTCGAAATACCTGATAATACGAAGCTTGCTATAAAATTGTGCTTTTGGTTATTACCTTCTTTTTAGGATTCCTTCATTTCTTCATTTTTTAAAAATTCATTACTTGGTGGTATTATGCTGAAATGCACAATACATATCTTTTATACTTAAGTACATTTCAGTGAAATAATTCTGTAAAAGTGAAGTTCAAAACATTTTCCTGTCACTTCACTTTTGAACAAATTGCAGTAGCTGTAACAGTCAAGGAGAAGCTTCTATTAAATATGCAATACTACAAAGGAAGATAATTCCAATGTTTACAGCTCAAAAGATTAAGTTCTCCCTTCTTCTTGTAAAATTTAACACATGCACTAAGAATTAAAATAAAGAAAAAAATCACTTACAAGTGGCACAGTAGAAGCAATCACAGACAAGTATATTAAAATGGAATATGGGGTTGGCCACATTTTTATTAAAGGTTTAATCTTTTTTTCCCCGAGAAGTCAAACTGAAGAAAAGGAACAACCAAATAATGCTCCCATAAATTCTAGATGATGTTTTACAACTACTCCCTTGTGGGTTTTTTGTTGTTGTCTTTGGCTGGTTTTTAAGCATAAAGATAACATTGATTTCTTCCCTTGCAGTTTTCCTCATCTTTTTCTTCCACCTTTGACAGCTCATTTACAACTTCACCAACGACTAATCAGCAAGAACTTAAGCCTTCTCTGGAAGAATCTTTCAAGTGCCAGTCACTTGAATATCATGATAGAGGAAAACAAAAATAATGACTTCTAAACTGGTAATAAATAACTGCAACTCTAGCCTGACACATGCTCTAGCCTCAAAGGATGTTAAATATTAGGAAACACAGCAGAAATATTATTCTTCCTGTTCTCAAATAAATTGCCAGGAGAAAAAGTAGAGCTATGAGGACAAAAACTCCAAGCCCGGAACAAAGCCTCTGCAAAGCATCATCCCATAAAGGTCACCAAAGAGTTGACTCGACAAAAAATAAAACGTTCCTGAAGTTACAATAGCAGCCACCAACTACTATCTGATTTTGCAAAGGCAGGTTTTGAAGAAGAGTTCATGTAAAGCACCTTAAGGTCTTCATCCATCACAGAGGGTTTCTAAGGTATTCATGCAAACGTGCGAAAAAACTGTAAGTGAAGTACATCATCCCAGTAAGATTCACTTGTCTTCAGCATATTTTTTTCCGTCCCAGATAATTATTTTGAGCTTTTTAACCCCTTTACTCATGTAACATATACCAAATATATTAAGGTCACAAAAAGCTTTAGCATATGTTAATAGATGAAGATTAGTACATATTTATACTCTACCATTTAGAGTCCTTAGCTGAAATGGGAAGACGAACATAAATTTTAATTCAAGTATATTTGAATACTGAGGCTTTTTTCCTAAAGAAAATGGCTGGCTGTACATGCAGAATTTTAACAGGATAAAACAAATGAGACTGCTCGAGTCCTTATGAGAGCTCGTAAAGGCAACCTTACCAATTCACTTAGGAGCAAGGAAATTAAAAATTATCATCATCGCTATCACCTACAGTGAGTAATTTATCATTCTCGCTCTTCACTAGTATCATGTTCCAACAGTGAGTGGCTACAACAAATACAATTAGACAGCTGGCCACAGAAGTGGGAGATAATGTGCTTTTGATGGAGTTTATCCAAGCATGGAGATGGAATGTTTGTCACCCATGCGGCAGAGTTGCTGCATTTTTATCACAGGGAAAAGAAACCCCTGGTTATTAAAAATCCAACAATTCTGCGTTTTAAAAAGAATAAGAATCTGCAGATCACTGCAGAGAACGCTACCACTAACTAAATAAATCAGAATGACAAATTCTGCTTCATACCGTGATAGAATAGTCTTTCCTTTAAACAGAAATTGGGCTTTCAAGGTGTGTTTAACCGCAGTACCCAGTGTCAGATCTCCAACTTTCAGCTTACAAAAAAAAAACACCAAAACCCCACATGAGATCCTCAACAAAGGTTGGATTAAAGACTTACATGCTAACATTTATTGTTGGCTTGCATGTGGGAGACCTAAGAGATGAAACTGTCTAACATGTAAGAAGATTTTAACAAGCAATGATTTTCCTTCATCAAAATAATTTTCTGCAGGCAACTCAACTTCCTTTTTCCTCCTAAAGGTTTTAATACATCAGTCACGTCCTCTGGTTCATTATTCTTCTTTCACCCCCTTCCTCCCTCCCACTTTTTATACACATCCCCTGCTCTTTGACAAGATCTCTTGGGAGCAATGAAGAGATACTGCCATTTTCCTCCCAGGGGATATTGTTATTGAGCTAGGAAAGATCAACCTTGATGGACTCACAGGGGAAACGCTCACAAACAAAAGAAAGTTTGTCAATTGATTTCTACGCTGAGGGTAATCACCATTATATTTTATCTCAAAAGCTCACACAGTGATCAACTTAGAGTACAATTAATGGAATATTTTCCTAGCAGCATCTACTAACTGATATTAGCCAGATGTCTCATTAAAATCAGCAGTGACAAACCCTAGCTCTTTACCAGGAAAATGTCTTTTGCAGGCTAATTAAATTTATTTTTGGCCATTATCTTTGTAAGACTGAAATCAAGTCAACTTGCACTACAAGTGCTTTGAAACAATTTCATGTAATGGTTCCATGCAATTGTTTCGTGCTTTGAAAATCTGGAATATTTGAAAGCTAAAATAACGATAAAGAAACTTATTCCTAAAAGATACTACTTGGTGGTAAACTACATGAGGATGTGCTGGGAGAAAAGCCTTGACCTCCCCTCCACCTCCAAAAAATACTTCTGAAAAAATAAGCACCACATTTCAATATTTTTTTTTTTGCTCTGTCTTTCCATATTTCTCAGGTTTATTAGGACTTTTTTTTTTCTTTAAGACTTATCTAACTGCTTGAACACCTGGAAGAAAAACTTATTTAAAGCATTAAGCTTGCTTTTTTCTTTTTTTTTAAAGAATATAGTGTATATATAATGCATATAAAATGCATTACAGGGTCATCTGCAATACCCATAAGATATGCCTACAGAAAGACATCAGGTTGATCTGTTATGAGCATGACTTAATACTCTCCCAGGTAGATTTTCTTGTTACGCAAAAGTGTAAGAGTACTTTAAAATAATTTACAGGTGAAAGGACAGACTTGAGTCAGGTATGTTTCAATCAATACTATGCAGGTTTTGGGAACTGCATAGTTTTTGTATTTCCCACCGGCTCATCACTAAGTCTTGGGCATTTATGTTTTGACCTGGTCCATTTATTTACAAACAGAACAGAGTCTGTCTATTCCCTACTGAACTGCCTAGTTCTCAAACAACCTCTAGTACAATTAAGTGGCACTATCATACAATTAGCCAAGATCATTAGCCAAGAGGTCAGCAACAAGGCCTTCTGAGAGCAAGAACAGTGATAATATCCAGAAAGAACAGAAATATCTATTTCAGCACTTGCATTATCTGTTTTCAGGAAGGAAAAGGTTTGTACCGAAAAGGGACAAAGCAAAGTGGAGGGAAAAAAGAATTAACCAAAGGATGAGAAAGAGATGTGTAGGTGGCAAGTCTCAAAGTTAAGCATTAGGCTTGAGACTAATCTTCCTGTGCTCCCTCCAGCCAAAAACCAGGAAAAAAAGCTCAGTTCCTAGCTGTCTCCTAGGCAAAGCTTTCCTGCAGAAACAATTTACAAGAATAGAAATAAAGTATGGGGAAATCAAGACGAGGTCAACTGAAAATAAACACAGAATTTCAAACAGTATCTACTAAAGAAAAAAAAAAAAAAAAAACAAAAAAGGAGACTAAGGAAAAACTAAGGTCAGATTTTAGAGGTGCCACAGAAATGCGAAGTGCAGCCTCTCCTGCCTGAGGGTCCTGGGGGTGTTCCAAGCCATAATCAAAGCAAATGTGGTAATGAGTTGGTAAAAAGACTGCACTGTGGCTCTGATTCCTGAGACCTTTTATTACTTACTGCCCTGTTACCATACACACGCAAACAGGTTGATGGGAGGAAGCAACAGACCCCAACATGGCTAACGCTTCCTGAGTTGGCAGCTGAGAGTTTAGCTCTTCAACGATTAACATTACGCTGCATGCTCTAACTGGACACGGCCATCACTCCTTGCTCCGAGTACTTGCTAAATTACTTCCTATCAGTGCTATGCTTCTTGCAAAACCAAGTTCAGTAGTGGTAACAACACATTCTATGCTGGTGACACATTTCCATCTAAGAACGTCTACCCTACGCTCCTCTATACCCATGCAGTGCCTTGGAAAGAAGCAGTATGGAAATCCACTCCCCATCACTCCATGACATAGTGCAAACTAGCAGCTGATCTGCAATAGAATCCACAAAACAAGTAACTTATCATATTGCACCTAAACTTTCCGCTTGTTGGGTTTTTAAAGACAGAGGACTCAGAGAGACAAAGTTCTGACGGTAACC
This sequence comes from Psophia crepitans, assembly GCA_013399095.1. Classification (NCBI taxonomy): domain Eukaryota; kingdom Metazoa; phylum Chordata; class Aves; order Gruiformes; family Psophiidae; genus Psophia; species Psophia crepitans. The sequence continues at coordinate 116,853 of VWZZ01001254.1, forward strand.
CTGGTACGAAGATAGCTTTGCTGCTGGTGGGACTAAGACCACCAAAGTTTTCACACTTTGATAGCACAGAAAAGGCTGCTTTGAAATGACTTTAGGTTTTGAGCTAAAAAACTCCTGATACATGCAAGTGTACAAGGATAGATGTCCCAATTGTTATTTTTGTGGGTTTTTTTTTTTGCAAATAAAGCAAAAATATTGAAAGAATTAATGTTTAAGAATGCCAAAAATCATAACAGACAAGTACAAAAAGCTAGAGTTTTGGGAAATGTAAGCAGCTTCCTCTTTTTGTGCAACAACTGAAATGCCAGTAGAACAACAAAGCACAGATGCAAACTAAGAAAAACATCAGATGTTATTTTCAAAGGACAAATTGCAATCTTAAAGCATCTCCTTAAAAATTCTCAATATAAATAATGGACTTTTATTGTTCATTTACTGCAAGGTTAGGCAGCCTGATATGATGGATGAACTGTCAACCCCCAACTAAACTTCTACAATCCATCACAGAAAGAGTGGAAATTTCACTCAAACTGTCAATAAACCCAAACGATGAAGTGAAAAATACTTTATAGAGATCTGATCATTTTTTAGAACCTGCATTCACTGCAAAATTTCAGTAATACCCCTCTTCCCTAATTTCCCTTCAAGTCATAAATCAAGATGTACACCTGCATTTCCTAAGTCAATGATACCACAGAATCATAGAACAGAAGCGAAGCTATTGTGAAAGTCTAGTACTAAGAAAAACAATGTTTACAAAAAAAGCTATTTTACTCTACACGGACATCAAAAAGATAGCCAAGATTTCGTAAAGATTTCTGTTTAACTAATCAGTTACTCAAAAGTGGCCACGTGAAGAAAATTAACTCGGGGCTGCACTGGAGCTTGGCTTGAAATCAAAGCTGACCCTGCCCTGAGGCAACAAGAATTATTCTATGATTCTATAACAACTAATTTATTTTTTAATTTTTGTTTGTTTGCTTGGTGAATGCACAATAAAGATTTCCATTTAATATAATACAAGACATTACTGTGTCCTTACTTAATTTGGTGATAACTGACCAATCATTATGAAGTACTTGCACACAGCAACTAACTCACACTGGTAACAATGCTTTAGAAGTACATACACAGGACAACTTCAGTTGGGAACACCAGCAAATTCTTAAGCTTCCTGCTGTACAGCAAAAGCAGTGACAAATGCGGCAGCACGGACACCCAGACCCACCCAAAACCAGGTATTATGTGGCTTGATATAGGGTATCCAAGAGTTTGGTATTAGCTTAAGTGTTTATGTCATACAGCAACATATTCTTAGCATCAGAGGAAGCCTGCATTTCTTCATATGCACACACAAAAGCCAAGTAAACCAGCTGCAGCAGACTTATCACAATATATTAAAAATTAGCTACCAATTACTCTTTTGGACTCAAGTCTGTGATGTGCTGCTATTTACTGAAAGCTAAGCATGAAACTGCCAGCAGAAGTATCACAATACACTAGACTCCAAAAATGTTAGTTTTCACTACAGATCTCAGAGCCTAATACAAATTTTTGTCAAATTGGATGAGGATATTTTAATAAATTGGCAGAAAGCATTTATAATCAATGCTGAATATAAAAGCATATTACAGCAATCAAAACCTGTAAAAATTAGGTCATCCTGCCTTTGCTTATCATTTAGCATTTAAAAATACAATGCGTTACTTTCACCTAAGCGATAAGCTTCTAAGCATCTAAACTGCTATATGTTTATTACACGAGCTATGGTCAACCTTCCACATATCTATTTTGTTTTTCACTCTTCTTACTAAACTCAGAAAAGCTCTTTTGAGAACAGTGACTGTGTCATCCTCGAGCACAGTGGTAACAACACATCTGAACAGAAAACTCTGATTTCAGAAAATGGGCTAGAAAACAAAACAGAACCACCCAAATGCTGAGGCTCCTCTCCTCCCATTTCCTCATCTACCTGTATTACACCATAACACTATTACTGGAGTTTTACATCCAACTCTCTCTACAGAAAGGGCTCATTTTACACATATCTAAATGCAGAAATGAATGTTCCAAGGCAGGGACTGATGATAAGTGAAGCTTAATTAATGCACTATTAGTCCAATGTGATACCAACCATACATGAAGAAACTAAAATTGTCTTACCGTACACTTTGTGCTCTTTGTAATGGTCAGGGTGAAATCTGAAGAGAATTCTAGGTCTGGAGTGGATGCGGTATTACAGTTGATATGCTGTCAAAAGGAATAATACAATTCTGTCAGTGACAGTGCTGAGTTTCAGTCGAGATCTTTCTTTGAATGAAGGTTGTTCAGCTGCCTGACAAAAAGAGACAACTTTCCTAGGGCAATACTAATTCAGCTCTCCAAACAACCCCAAAAGACATAAAAACCACTTAATCCTATCTGCAGACTGACAAAACACCTAAAACCTAAATGTCTTCCCCAAATGTCAAAATAAACAGACACTTTGACTAGCAGTGGTTTTGAACTAGATATATCACTCCATTCAAGCAAGCTGCTTAGGTAACTTTCTTGATGACAGTTGCCCACTGTTGAGATTAAGTAGCTTTCACAGGCATCCACCTGAACATCCTCAGCGACAATTAGCTTATAGGGCCACAATTTCTCAAGTCACTTCAGCTGTAGGACTCTGCATTGCCCTTCGGGTGCCCTGAGCCCTTTGCACAGGGCCCCCGTTGGCGCATTTCTCCAGGCTGTGGAGGTCCTTCTGAATGTTGGCACAACCATGCGGTGTTCCAGTATATGAAACATCAAGAGTGACACAATTGAGGAGAAAAAAAAGCACGAGGCAGAGAACTGCTTCTCTATTTGAAAATTAACATAACAATGGCATCCAGGATAAAAACAGTAACACCATGAAAACAATCTGCAACCTGCCTTTCTTTATTTTTATGTATGTGTGTATAAAATCAGAGCTTTTAAAAAGCATTAAGCTTCTGTTTTCAGTTGTTCATAAAAATGCCACCACATTTTTTCACTGTATCAAGTTCTTTAGTTTCTGTACTCAGTTAAAACACTTTATCCAAGAACATCATATACCAATGAAGTTAAATGTCATATACATTATTAAACAGTATTTCTCAATGCTGCCTGGTCTGTCTTTAGGGAATGCTTTGCTTCCTGAAAAGTTAAATTGTAAACTATTCACAACAAGCAGCAGCAAATCTGAGCAAACACGCTATCTCTGTAATAATGATATGATAAATTGGAATTTTTTTAAACTTTCCCTCAAAAATACCATCCATTTGTTCTGTGGAATGGCTATTGATTACAACAATTTACCTATAATGCCGCTGTTGCTCAACTCATTAATTTCACTGCTTTGTACTGTAACTCCAGCAAACAAGCTCACAAATTGACTTTAGGTTATTTTTAAAACCGATTGTTACTGAGAACAAATCACTATAAACCCATTAAGCCTAACAGTTACGCGAATGCTGCATGATGACAAACTTTGCTAAGCACAGACACCTGAGCGGGACAGTGACTGCTCATGACAGTATATATTAGAAAGGGTACTACACTGATAATAGGTACTATCACCTGTCAAGAATTTTGCTTGAACAGCAGCAGCTTACAGACTGCATTAAGCAAATTTAACTGCAGTTATCTTTATCAGCACTTTCTGGCTGTTGTTTTAATTTATCTGTTTCCCTAACAAACTGATAGTGCTCAACTTATCCACGCAGTAGTTAATTCAGAGCATTTTCTGTATGCCAAACTTAACTGATTGGCAAGAAGTACTCAACTACACTTCCACTTCAATCAGAACACACCAAACGTTAGAAAAAATGGCAGGTGAGAGAAGCACCTATACCTCACTCATTGCACAAACCCATCAGACGCCTAACAACTACAGCCTCAGATTCTTTTCTCGCTACCTGTTTTGTGCACATTTAGTCACTAAAGGTGGAATTTATCTTCCCTATAATGACAGGTTTACAGAATGTATTTCAACTGAGTTGATCACTCCACCCTCTCCTTACACTCAAGGAAAACAGACACTTGTAAGCCTCAAGTCACACAACTTATTACAGATATCCTTAGGAGTTTTGTTTTGTTGGCTCTAGACGGAGTCTAGTCAACAAGCTCAGAGGATAAAATGTTCAGACACATCCGTACTGACAACTTCATCTACGAATGAAGAATCCTGAAGTAAACAAAAAAAAGAAAACAAGGATGCAGAGATGCACAAGGCGGCCAAAGTAGTTATTCAAGTTGAAGACCTACCAGTCTCAGCTCTTCTTACATCTGAATACCCCATTTAAGTAGCTTAATACTTTTTAATCTTCTCTGGAACAAATATTATGGACAACAAAAACTTAAACAGTATCTTGCATCAAGATACACTGATAACAAAACTGTGCTTCACCTGTTACTGTTTTGTGGGTAAGCTGACAACTGACCACAGCAAGTAGTTTCTATGCTGGAAGAGAATGGAACTATCCTCAACAATGGTGTCAAATTCAGGGATGAATTATGTAAACCCACTTTCTTGTATATATAAAATAGGATAGGAATGCATTTAAATAAAAATCACCTATTTACTAAGCAGGCAATTCCCACTGAAAGGCAGTAATATATTAACTATAATAACAATATTAGTAACTATAGTAACAATATAGTTACAATAGTTACAATAGTAACTATACAAACAATAATTAGAATTGTAACCAAAAAACCCCATCTTGGTTTATAATAATCCATCTCTCAATTTGATCTGAACTGTTCAAATTATTAGTAAACACAAAGTTTGTCAGAATTTCAAACTGGTCAATGTTCAGGAATTGTATCTTGTCATGTAGTTATTCTCTCATATGAATCACTACCAACTTTACTGCTAGTTCCCATCAGCAAGCTGCCACAAAAAAAGACAACACAGAATAGTAAGCATAAAATTAATTCAGTGAGTACTAAAAAAAATACTCTTGCCTTTTCAGGCACGGTCATTCTGTTGGATGAAGCTGCGGGTGGTGACAGTGAATGTTCCTCCAACGAAAGATCTCTTAAGCCAGCTAGCTTGACATAGAGTTAGATAAGAAGCCCCCCTGCTCCTCAGTGCACTGACCAAGATGAAATGGAAAAATAGAAGAAAAGACTATATTCTATTTTTTGGGGTGTAACTTCAATTTCAGTTATGCAACTTGTAACTTAGCAAAACACAAGTTAATTTAGGTTTGGGTAGAAGAAAAATGTAGAAAATGGGAAAAATAATTTATTAAGAGCTCAAACGTGTATTATTTGCTATTTTTTTTACCAAGTCTCACAGTTTTCACACCAAAAACATTATTGCACTTGTGTAATTTTGAAGATGCCAAAGTTCGTATATGCATGTGCATTTCCCTCCCAATAAAAAAAAAAAGAGGAAACTTTTTATCTGACTACCAAAAATTTAGGAAGGCTTTAGTACGGTACCTTAATGACACTGGCTGCAGATATCAGTGTGTTTGGATCCAGCACTTCCACAACAGCTTCTGGAATTACAGCCTTCTTCATGCACGACATGTCAAAGCCATATACATCTTCCCAGAAAAGTAGTTTGTCTGCATACTTATTCATATCCCCCACAGCTACTAGACTAATGGTGCAAATGTCGGGATAAACTGTAACAACAGAAAAATATTAGTGAAATCTTATTTTAGACATACATGAAGAGGATGACTTATTTCCTCTTGAAGTCATTAACATCTTAAAAGAACAAATGAAATAATTTTTCAGCTCTGGCACAAGACAATTTTTCTGCTACTTTATTTTCTGGAGTCCCGTATGTCCGCAGAAGATACTAGACACTGGAACTTAATTTTCCCAACACCACTCTGTTAACAACATTTCCTGTTCGTGACAAAACATCTCTGTAGTTGAATCCCACTGCCAGGAAACGATTGGAAACTTGGTATCTGAAGAAAATAATCTGGAACATCCTATTGTGGCTTCTATATATACAGAGGCTGCCCTAAACCTTATTTAATAACCCCAGACAGACATCCAAAGGAAAACTCAGGTGAGGGCTGTGCAACAACAACAAATCTCTTGGAAAAGACCTTATTTCCCGAAAAGAGCAAATATTCTTACACAAAAGAGTTTTATTCCTGTTCCTTATCAGCTATGGCTGGTACCTACAGCCTTACAACCTAAAAACATTATTTCTGGGTACTGGAAAAAAATAACCACTCTGCTGTCTGCACCTGAAGAGTACACAGAAGCGACCCAACAGACAGAAGAGAACGTCCTCATCGATTCCCCCCAGGTTTTACGGTTACAGCCTTCACATTTGTACTCTTGAGCCTTCTCCCAAGAATATCTTCCGAACGCATACTTATTTATGGCTTTTTCCAAATAATAGTGGGAGACTGACATTTGCCTTTTTAACACCAACCTACAGCAAAGCCAGTCAAGCTCTTGGCAATCTCTATCCACTAGTGCCTGGAGAAGACACAAAGAACAGCTGCTATGAACGTGGCCGTCTACAGCACTATCCAATAGCAAGAGAAGCTCAATTTATATTTAGCTATACAAAACATATTTATGTTTTCCACAAAGAAATTCCCATGGTTTGTTTTTAGAGTTTTAAAGCCTTTTAAGCCACATACGGTGAATTCCTGATCTGGCTTCAAAGCAAAATGCCTGCTAATAAACACCTTATTTTATTTTTTTATTGATACAGGAATGTGGCAGTGTTAATAAACCTGAAGCTAAGTTTCTCTTTTCCCCCCAAAATTTGGTGAACTGTAAAATTAATTTTGTCTTCAGCTCTGCTTGAAAATGTAGCTTATCAAAATGAGTATGGAGAAATCATTGGCATAGCATAAGTCAGAAAAGCAGTATTTTTTGCTTTACAAAATACTGAAGCCAGAAACAGCAAAGTGAAATTAGGCCTTTTATACAGTGAGAGTAGATTTAGCGTACAGGAAATGATTTTATACATATTAACGATAAAGAAGAGTCTTCTCTAAAGTAGCTTCTTTTTATATGAAGACGTCAAAGTAAGCAATCACCTCTACATTTTGAATGACTAGTTCATACAAAATACACGGTCACTTTTCTCACTTTCCAACTGTTCAAGCAGCATAAATAAATAAATATCAGTAAGCTAAATCGGAATCCCATTGCTAATCTATCACCCTCCCTATTTTGCAGATGAGAAATTCAGAGCAGAAGGTTTCTCCAGGCACAGGCTACACTTAACTCAGCAGTAAAAATGCATTTTGGTGAGAGACAAAACAGAAAGGTTTTCAAACCATCTTGCCTGAAACAAATCATTCAGCACACTTGACAGCTGTCACACATCATAGGAGTATTTGCAAGTAGTTTCTGGAGCCATCGATTAGCACACTCCTGTAAGTGTACTTGCAACATTTGAAAATGAAAACCACTGCAAAAAGTGATTAACTACATTATAACCTTCCCTCCTCCCTTGCGCACATTTCTGGGACATTGTGTTAACAGGAAAAAGTTTACCATGTCTATCAAGCGTGAAATACTTGAATGCGACCATAATCAGTTTTTATTAAACCTCTTGGTGCACACAGCAAATCCTTAAGTCAGCAGTGGAACTCACGATCGGTTATACAGAGTGCTTACCAACCAGGGAAGAAGTAAACACTAATGGTCTAATCTAATCTGCAGTTTTAGTTTAGCCTATCAATAGCAACAAAAAAAGTACACCACGCCTGTTCAGACTTCACAAAGAAATCTGTGTTTCACCAAAAGCGCACAGGCATGGTAACGCATTTATTTCCAAATTTACAAACCCACCCATGCCCAGAAGCATATGCTATACTGAAGTTTGACTGGAAATGTAAGCATGTTATCTAACTATCGGCCCAAATCATCAAACACTGTAGAGTTCTGTAAATGTTTAAAAGCATCTGCTTAAAATCGCATTTGCCATTTCACCCATTATTCTCGATTCCCCTGGAAATCTTCTGCTCCTTCTGCATCCCTGTAGCACCTTCCTGTGCAACCCCGACAGACTTGTCATTTTTTTCTGATCAAGTCTATAATTTAATAATTACTCCTTCTTGCAGATGAAATGAACAAAATGCTGATTGGACAAAAGCGCATACTCCTCAACGCTCTCAGATTCATCGTTTTGACCATCTGTGTCCTTCTCGACTCAGTGCCCAGAAGTCATCTGTCACCAGTAACAGCTCACGTGGTGAATGGAATACGATGGGAAATCCTTTATCCCTTAGCAATGCCTCACAAACTTCAGGACGCTGAAGGGTAAGACAGCAATCCTCCAGATAGACGGAAATAATTTCAAGCGAATACCATCATCATTTTGACGTGAACAAATAGTATTACATTTCGAACGATGCCTGCCTTAGCTATGTCACCCCTCACCAATGTGCACTGTGCTTAAGTGTATGCAAAAATCTATACTCGAGCAAGTAACAAACAGATGGGTCCTGGACAGCAAGAATTTTATGTTCCTGAATAAAGCTATTATATACTGCACACACTGCCCTAGACAGTTTGGCATAATCCACTTCAGAGTGCCAATAGGCTAAACTGAAGTAACGATGATATGACTGAGTGAACACAAATCTAGAAATTTGGATTCTATTCCCAGCTCAATCACTCAAAGATTTGGCCAAATCACAGCTGCTTCCATTGCTCTTCTCAGCTTTCAAACGGTCCCTGTAATAATGATCTTGGGCTCAATAGTACGAAGTGACTTGAGACAAAATTAAGCTTTATAGCAGATTCACGAGTTTCTCCGTTAAGACTCCACCTCAGAGCGAGCTCTTCAGTTTGGCTCATCTGAATTTGGACGTGTCCACAGTTCTGCCGCTATTCATCTACGCTGCAGAGGTGCCTGTCTCGCGAAGCTGACTGCTGAGCAACTTTGGCATGAATCGCAGGCACAGCCATTTACCCGCTCCACAAGCTGGCAGAAGAGCAGAAATTGTAAGTAATTGTAAGCATCTTAAGGAAACAGCGTTCCAGTTAAAATCTGGCCGTACCAACTGGTGACTGTTTAACACTGCATGAGGAGTCATTTAAGGGCCCAAGATCATTCTGAGACCACAAAGAATAAGTGCATTGCAGAACCAGCATACCCTGCCTCTCAAAGGAAATTCTGGGAGGCACAAACCGCTACTGAACTTACCAGCAATACAAGTAGAGCCTAGAGAACAAGATACTATCACTGTTTCAATAGAGATCAAAAATTTCTGGCCCTTTTCAGAAGTAGTACCTAAACATAAAGTGATTTCTTACAATTTTATTGGATGTCTCCAAAATTAATTACATTGCAATCCAAAATTATCAGCATATATCTATACAGAGCACACCCAGACTGTGTTCCAGATGTGGCTGGACTATTCTGTATCACTGAAAACAAAAAAACCTCTTACTCTGTCATGTTGTTCAAGTGGTTTCTAAATCTTAAACATGAACCGTAGTATCTTGCTTGCATATTCAGCTTTGTGAGCAAATGTTGAACAACTGCATAAACCTCCCTTTTTCTGCTGCACTCTGTGGCATACAAAAGCTCGCTGCAATCAAAGGGAAGCACTGCAGCGAGCACTGTTACATAGTCATTAATCCAATCATTAAGTCAGTGTAGTGAAACTAACTATGTGCATGGTTAGCACAAAAGGGGAAAAAACCCCAGACTGATGACTACGATTGAAAAGGTCAATATGAAATACAATACTGACAAAGGAATTAAGCACAAAGAATAAAGCATATGCAGAACCCATACAGAAAACCCCATCACATGAGGAATAAATATTTACAGGCGTTTAAACACTGCTTAAGATTACACTATCTAATCGACTTAAAAGGATAAAAGAACTCTATGTCAAAGTAAAACCCTTCTGTTCTGCTATTCCCCTACCCTCCAGCCAGGAAGAAAAAGGGTACATTCCCATCAGGATAGAATAAATACACTGAACTGAAACAATATAAATCCATTAGTCATTTCACATGGCTTCTTGTGTTTGAAACTACGCCCTCCCCGTGCAACTTCCCTCCCCCAGGAAAACATCTCTAACTCACAGTAGCTTACTCAAACAGTGTCACATCTTACAGAATAAAACTGTTTTTTTCTCTTCACAGCTATGCAGAAATTGGGATTTCAGGAGGGGAAAACAACTGCCCACAATGTGTGAGAAGTAGTAAGGAAGAAAAATTTAGACTGTACTTAAGATTAAATAACCCACTCGATTCTTAAGAACACCATTAACTTGAGACCTTGATACCCCATCTAACGTTCTTCTATTACCCATACGGTAAATTGATGCCTTGAAGCTCATACTAATGGAAACATTCTTCATTTAGACGGGCAACTTTCTCATCCATGCATAGCTTATTCTAAATCTGAGTTCATTTCGTTTCTCCCCCAGAGCTAAATTTATTAAAAGAATTACACACACCAACCTGAGCCTCCCTCTGCCAGGTACTTGTCCTTTGCGTAGATGACAGAATCCAGCATTGACTCAAAGAGAAGGAAATAACCCTGTTTATAGAAAAGAGGAAGAACTTAGAAATCATTATGCTTCTTATGTAGCCTATTTAATCAACCCACAGACAGACATTATCGCCACAGTTTAAGAACCATATATCTCAATAAGAGCCAGCACCCAGTGAATTTCTCAACAGCATTGTCACTTCAAAACGTTAGTTACATGAAGTATCATCTTTAACTTCCCAAACTGCAATTATCTAGCACATACTAAATTAATACACTATAGGCAATAAATATCCATCTATACCAACAACTACCCAAATCCTAAAACGTCAGAAGATACTAATTCACCTCAAACCAAGTGAAAAGCTGTGTGTATTGGGTTGTTGTTTTTTTTTTTTAAGTAATAACTCCGAGGAACCAGGGGAAAAAAAACCCCAAACAAAACAAAAAAACCCCACCCACCAAAAAACACACAACCCCCAAGAAAATCTCTTCCAACTTAGAACTACAAGTAACATTGAAATTATTGTCAGAGAAACACCACATGGAATGCATCTCTGCTGCTTCACATTTGCAACTTGGTTACGTCCTGTACCAGCCTGGGCAACGCTCACTGAGACAGGTGGAAATAAATGATATACTAAAGACATTGGTTATCTGGATGGTCTACATCATTTAGCTGCACCCAACCTTAAAAAATTCTCAGGATAAAAATAGTTAGAGCTAGGTTTGTGTAGGTTTTTCTGGTGCTGGGATTAATTTTATAGCAGGTTAGTCATACTGCTTTAGTTGTTTAGAATGACTTGTAAATTTAATCAGGCATTTTCTGAAACAGATTTTTTTTCTCTTAATTAAACATTTTGAGATAAAAAACCATATAGCAATACCACATACAATTAGCGTTTTATACAAAACATCCAGTTTCAACTGCTTCTAAGTACACCGCAAGTTTCTAAGAGCCCTTTGATTTCCAATTGATTTTCTGTTTTACACCCTTCCCATCTTTCAAGTTTGAGTATGATCCTTATTCTTGCTGAATACTGTAACACATTTCATCCACATACACATTCTGACTACATCAAATCAATTAAGGCAAATCATACCAGCATACATTTTGGATTTTCATTTAGCATCCTAATTCTCTTTTTGCTTAAAACCCAGCTTAGCCATATGGCTAAGTTTACACACTGATTATCAGTAGGAAAGAACAAAAAAGACAACTGGAAGTCCAGCCTTTAGACCTGCAGTCCTACAAACCCTGTCAGCAATGACAAAGCAAAGCTAAGTAGATTTTTTTCCTTCATCTTTACTACACTTCCATAGTTATACAACCATAGGGATTTTTTTTTATTTTTGAAGTCACCATGCAACTGAACACAGCATTGCATGGGAACTGCACTGCAAAGACCAAGTTTACTCCAAGTTTATGCCACCTTGGATGTTCATTTTGCTGAAGGGTCTTAAAATAAAAAAATGCTGCAAATTCACAATTGTTTATAAATGTCACCATTCACACTGCAGCCTTCCAAACTAAAAACAAAACTAGAAAACCAGAAACTTGAAGCATGAATAATGGAAGTGCCCTTTCCTCAACCTGTTTCTCCTGGCAACAGGATAGCGTTCTACTGATCACTCTTCTTCCAAATGTTGCCCATTTTTCCACTTTACTGCCTAACTTTAATGAAGTCATTAGAGTAAGCCCCAGAATGACGACTACTGCTTTGTGAGAATATATGATTTTTAGTAAGTTTTGCAGAACAGTTGAGAAGGCCAGGAGCTCCAATTGCAGCAGGCAGAGATGATTTTATGCCTACAGCAAGCCAAAATCACAGAATGGTACGAGAGTTTTCTTTTTTCATCCTTATTCTTGCAGTTTTAAAAACAAAACATGTTTGGTTCATAAAAATTCTTTTCAGATGCTTTTAACTGAAAATGAGTTGCTTTTATAGTATTTTAAACTTGACCTCTAGGACATATCTTAAGACTAGTTACCAGCAACAGTCAGTCAGTCACAAAGGGAGACTTTTACCATCAGCTCACCACTTACTTCTTCCTGCCTAAAATGCCCATCACCTGTAACGTCTGACTATCAAGTGCAAGAAGTACAGCAGGGAGACACACCTTCTCACAAGAAATACAGTAAAATTCTCACCGTCCTTTCCCTGACCTTTCCACTCTGGCACCCCTCGTTCTCCCCCCTCTCTCCCAGTTCTATCGTCGTCCCCCCCAATTCTTTATAGCATTCCTGTAAGTTACATAAACTGTCAACGGTATTGAATAGAGTCATTTATTACTTACACCAACGCCTTTTGCTCAGTGTGCTGTGCTCATCTGTAGTGTAATTTAGAATGTAATTTCACAGGCTGCTGCCTCACCTGTAGGGGTGCCATCTGGAAAGAGAATTATACCTGGCGTTTTTTTCCCCCGTGATGCTGTGGGGCACTCTTGCTTCCACCCCAATAATGTTTGGGGGCTTGTTTTTTCTTAAGCATGTATTAGCATTCTCAAAATTAATTACTGCAAAGAGATCTCTGGGATACAAATCTGTGAGCTGAATATTAATAATTTGATGTTGCGAGTGGCTAAACGAAGACACATAAATGGTGGCAGGTTCTCTGGTAAAGACAAACTGAATACACAGCACATCTCAAATATTATGCAGGCATATTATACATTTTCTACTGAAAAGCTGGCCGTTTCTTTTTCAAAACAAACATGCCCTTCCTTATTTTCTGTATCTTCAAAACTGAAATGAAATGGTTGCTCTCCAGCTGACAGCAAAACCACATAGAAACGGAAACACAGCGCTACAGAGTTATTCCATTCAAGCACATGTTTGTCCTACATCATGTTCATCAAAGAACTCAGCTATCAAAAATGCATGAGCCCACTGGCAAATCTGAATCCAGAGGAATGGGAAAATGGCTACAGTTCTTACATATCCCTTATTATCTGCATTTTGGGTGCAACAGAATTATAAAAGGCTCACAAAACTTTGATGGCTTAGTAACCTGCATTGTTAAATTTTCTTCTATTATGCAAATACACTACAGCATTCTAAAATTTACTTTCATTTTAATTCACAGCTGCATAGAAATATTTTACCAATAAATTAAAAAGTAAGTATAGGAAGTTCTTCTAGAGTTAGCGCTTCAATATTCACCGTGAGAAAAGGAGATTAAGCTCTTTGGAAGTCTCAAGATGCAAAACCAACACAAATTTAAAATACACTACTCCACACACAATCAGTTAAAGTAAAATGCTTTGCTTAAAACACAAGTTACGTCAGATTAAAAAGCCTCTTCATGTACAATTCCCTTATCTGTTCCTATCAAATACCTTACAGGAACTTGGTTTTGCCATAACTTATTTTCTACTTATTGGTGAAAGCCATATATATATATATATATATATATAGAGAGAGAGAGAGAGAGAGAGAGAGAGAGAGAGAGAAATCTTTTTGTAAAGTGATAATAGCATGTTTACGATAGCAAGAATTAGCAGAATTTTTAGTACGGCAGAAAAAAACACATTAAGGATAGAATCAAGAAGATATATTTACCTACTTGAATAAGCATTGCATTTCCCTCCCCGCCTTGTATCAAAGATCCATTTTATTATTTTCTGTGACATAACTGAACCTGATCCGGTACTCCACATCCAGTACAGACCAACACTGAGTATTTAAGGAGATGAAAGGCAGCTATCAAACCATCGGCCCAAAGAGTAGACTTAGTTTTTAATACCCCATCAGTATAAAGAAGTGCACTATTTTCTTAAACTGAAGTTTCTAACTACAATGTGTCCATCAGACTACAGAGTAAAACAAGTTACAGAGCGTATGTAAAACAGATTGGACAACGCATTCTGATTTACAACATGGAACGTAATCTTGCGTTAACAGATGCACAAAATTGATGTGGCCTGCTCAATTCTGTAAAAAATTACTTTATTTGATAAAATCACCCTGAAATCCGTGGCACATTTAAATGAGATACAGCAGCTACACATAAACTCTTCTGCATGCTCTGCTTCAGCCACCATTTCCCTCACCTTAAGTCAGCCTTCACGCTGATCTCTCATGTCTGGTTTAATTTACAAAAAAGGAAATAATTCATTACTGACAGAGCAAGCCCACGCATTTCAAAACCACAGCTTGACTCTGTTATTATGCACACCCTGTTGCATCCTTAAAAAAATGTAAGGTGGGTGAGAACACCAAATGGGAAGACCTGAAGAGCAGAAGAGTGATACCCATTATTGGTGTTGGCAAAAAACCCCAAAGTATTTTCATGCAAGGAAATACAATTCCTTTATAGAAAACATTTTGCTGTAAAGAAAGTAAAGCATTCAGCTACTTAGTATGCTCTTTACACAGCATTATTAAAAACACAAAAAAGAAAAGCTAAGTTCTTGTATAAAATCATAATTTATTACTGCGTTATAGAAATTGAACACTTGTACTAATACACCTCCAAATACTAACAGAACCAATACAGAATACTAATGCTACAGAAAGACTAGTAAGTATTAAAAAACCACCGTCACTGGAAGGAGACAAAAGATGGTTTCCAGTGTTTCCGACATGCTCACTTCCTAGTCCTTTTCCCTGGATCCTGAATACCTCCCATTCACAGGTCATCCTGATAGCACTTCAAAATTTTCTAACACCAAGAAAAAAAAAAAAAAGAAAAAAAAAAGAGAGAGAGGAGAAAGAAGATATTAGCTACCCAAGCAATGATACAATTCCAAAACAAGAGCACTGGATTCTATCCTTGGTTTATTTTGATTGGAGAGGCTACCTCTTCCCCAGCTTTATCTTGTGTAAAATTCTGTTGCATATTCAGTATCATAAAGCGCTGCATAAACCAGCCGTTTGTGAGAACGCACTGTACTCTAGCACTGTATTCGAGACAACCATCTCAGACAATAGTCTCTCACAGTAAAACCCCTGGCAAACAAGAAATGCAGATATTTTTCAAGTGAATAAAACCCTCAACCTCTAGCTTTACAGTCTCAGCTAGAGAAAGGAAGTAAAAACATACTGAGAAAAAAATCAGCACAGGGCTGCAGCTAGGTAAGAACATTCTAGAATAACGTGATATACATTTCGTTTGTTTCTGCATTCATCCTTTCAACAAGCAGCCTACGAAGTTTACAATTACCGTACCAAAATGCACCTGTGCGGTAACAGACACCTCTGGATATTAACAGCAAACCTAGTTACAGAAGAACATCACTGTTTCTTAAAATTCGCTATCTCTGGGGAGAATGCACAAATGTGATCCTGCCAAAGAGCAACTCTACAGAGTATACGACTCATAAGTACTTTCCCACCACCCATACGAACAGCAACACATTCAAGCTGAAATTCTAACTTTCCGATGCAATTCAAGCATTTGCAAACCTTTTTCAGGTCAAGTCGCTAACTGACAAGGGTTGCCATTCCTACAGCGAGGTGCACGCAAACCACTGATGCGTGTTCAGAAACTACTTGCATCAGATTGTCACTAGGCAGCATACCCAAATACTCACTTAGTTGTACCTTTGCTTAGAAACATAATTCATGCTAGTCTACAGTTTGAATGATAGATTTGCTTGGAGGTACCCTATGGTACAAGCATACAAGAAAAAAAAATATGTTAAGGCTGGTACCTCTATCTACTAACAATAATCCGTATTTTCAGACATCAGAGCTCCAGGCACCCAGTCCTGGACAGGGAAACCTCTATAAAGACAAGGTCAGCAGTGAGACCTTACATAAAATTCACCCACTGTAATTGCTATAGCCACTGAAAAGACAGTTGCTCATCATTCAGGCTCTAGACCTGGAACATGACAAAAATGCCTGATTAATTTAAAACAGAAAAAAATTTTGAAAGACGGTAAATCTAGATTTGAAATATAACGTGGTTATATATACACACATACGCAATCACACACCCCTAGCCACTGTGTAATATTTAAGAGGTTTCTCCCATTTATGTATATTACAAGGGAACAAATTTAAAGATGAAAGAAAAGTAGGAATATCAAGCAGTCTGTGGAAGCCATAGGTAGCTTACACAATTAAGGGAATGATCATCAGAAGCCATCATGTTGGAGATACTCATAATGCAACGACTGTACCTTTTACAATACAGTGTTCTACGTGCCATCTTTCTCCAAAACCCTCTTCTAGAAACATTCCCGGGGGATGTAGTATTTTTTCTCTCTCCGGTCTCCACTCTGTTGCTTCACACTTGCTTTTAATTTTCTGATATTCCATACACAGCTCTAAAAAAGCTTATAGCGTACTTCTCTTAAGCGCTGTTCTGTACCAAGCAAATCAAAGCTATGGCTCCACAAAAGGGTTTGATGTTTACTAGTCTAAATGCAGTCTGTTTGCTAAACAGAACAGCAACTTTTTTTCTTTCTAACAAAAATACAGAACACTGTTCCCATTAGATTTTTCCTGCTAGTCCGTACAGATTCTCTAAATAACGAGCTGAAAACTGACATATTGTTAAAAATGCAAAGTGTGAGAACAAACAGAAATTCATTCTCAAGCACTGACATTCACATATTAACAAAAGATTTCACATTGGTCAGTATCATGAAGGAAAAGAAAAAGCAAATTCACATCAGAAAGCCAGACAAAGAGGAATCTTCATTTGCATCTAGGCAACATAATGTTCCTTACTGGACAGTGCTGGAACAGCGCGTACACTGTCCGGCTATCAATCTTACTTCTACGGCATTATCCTCTTTATCTCTGTATTGCAGTACCCTATAAAAATGCTAACGGCTATATAATTATGACATTAAAAGGTAAATTAACACACAAATGGGAAACATGGAACATTCAATTTCTCACAAAAGCTGCTTTTCAAAATCCTTTACTTCACCTTAGAGGCACTGACTCACAACATGACTTAAAAGCAACTTGGGCACTTCAGCTCTTAAAACAAAATCTTGGGCTCCAGAACAAGAAATCTGGTTTCAAGAACATTATTCTTAGTGCACCTATTAGGTAACTGAGGAGAGTTTCCCTGAAAGGACTATAATTACACTTCTAGTGAAGTCACTACACTGTCAGAAATGACTAACTGCAACGCACTATTTTTAAACCACTCGTTTAGGCCAATGACTTAAACCTTACTGCAAACTGATGACCTCAACAGTAAATTAAGCTTGTGCTTCAAGCAACATTCATTACAGCAGCAGAGGAAAAACTTTGCAGATTTCCATCACATTGAAATACATATTACAAAAAAACCCACGGAAAAACCAAAGCAAACAATTTATTTCCACCTTTACCTGGAAACAAGTTAGAGATATATGGGGACATGCTGAACACGTGACCTCTCCCCCAGAGGCCTTTGTGAATAGCAGAACAGGCAGTTTGTAAAAAAAAAACAAAAAAACACCAAAACACACCAAAAAAACACCCCAACACAAAACACAAACACCAATTAAAAAAAACCCAACACTGAATATATGGTTTCATGATTCATCTTAAGTTTGAAGGACCAAAGAATTTTTCTTTAAGTCCAAACAATGGGAATGAGCATGAAAAAACCCTGTATTTTGCAGTGCTTTTTGAAGGTCTGCGACAGGAGGAGACTGAATAGCAGAAATCCACAAAAAAGTCCTAAGGGGTGTTTCCTACCACATTTTTGACAGGGAACAGACTTATTCAGTAGCTGTGAAGTTCAGCCTGGCACTGGGTTTTGTCACACAAATTTCTTTATTAGGATCAGTTGCAGGTAGCAAGCACAACTGTGCAACAGTCATCAGCCAGCACATGAATGAAAATTAACAGGCAAACGGCTCAAATCAAGTGGATTGCAGGAAATGCCTCATTTACATACTGTATACTGCATTTCCTGCTGGCCATCGTCTCTACTGTGCACTTTTAATTAGTTATTTTACTCTTACATTAAAAAACTGCGACAAATAGTCACGCTGTTTTCAGGCTCTATGAGTGACGGCAGATTTCCCATCGTGTACGCTCCTCACCTCATTATCCACTTCCTCGCACAGTCAGGATAGTCTTGAGGTGTCTTTGCAGGATAAAAATATTTTACTCATCAGAATGATACAGCTAGATGACTAACACAATATTTCTCCATTACTTTCACCTGAGCAGCTATGATAGTATTATTCAGGAATAGAGAGTACTTATATAGATTTGCATGCTAACTACGTAATAGAAACTTACAGCTGTACCCAAAACACCCCAACTGTACAGAACCTTGACTTGAACGAGCGTGAACAAAAGGAATCAGAAATTGTATCCGAGTACCACATACTCAGGACCATCACCCCATCCTCCCACACTGGCAAAGATATTGATGCAAGTATGATAAATTTTTGGTTTAAAAAAATAGCATCGCTTAAAGAATCGTTTTTCAAATTAAATAAAACACCACATTCGTTCCTGAAAATAACTGTCTTGTAAAGACTATTCATGCACCTTACCATCCATTCAGATATAATGACATCCACTTTTTCCAAAGGTAGATCTACTTCTTCGATTCTTCCTTTTACTAATGTAATGATATTTTCAAGTTTATTTAATCTGCAAGTCACAATGTAAACAAATTAGTTCAAATTTTCAATTTATGCTGTCAAAAGAGATATACTGATGTCTGTGCTTTGCATTTCTTTCCCCAGTAACACCTTTAACTTACCAAGAAAGCACTAAAACATAATATTCCTCTTCTCAGTTATATTTCAGAGAGAATGTTTCTGAGTACCCAAAGCCTCCAGCAGATTAAGTGCCCGGCAAAGAAGGCAGACAGTAGATCTGTACACCTCCAATATGCTGTGCATACAAACATATAAGCCTCAGAAACCAGAAAAAAAGAGAAGCGGACAATTTAAAATGATTCTCCTCTTCACTTACAGTTGCTTGTTCCCAGTACTCCTCCTTTAACTCCTGTAGCATAAGTCTACAGCAATTAGAGTCTACTCATCACACTAGGACAGCAATGGAAATTAACTTCCTTAACAAAACTGGCTGCAAAGTCACTGAGAACAAACATTCCCTCTAGATCAGCATTACAGTTATTCCACAACAAAGTCATCCTCCCCACTGTGATTCTGGCCCAAATCATCTGCAATGTTCAGTAGCTGCAGTAATCAGGTACCACCTCATATGCAAGTGACAGTACAAACACTCTGTACAAGGAAGGTACCGTGATGCCACTGGTTTTTGAAACAAAAACTGCATGACAGTGAAATTACTAAATTGGTAAAAGCTTGAAAGTTAGTTTTTTTCCTCTTTGCAAACTGTATTAGTCCTTCTTGCACATACCATTATTGCAATGACTATTCTTATAGAGGGCAGAAAAATATTCCCAAAGAAATTTACATTCCCACTCAAGAAATTCATCCTTCCAGTGCAGTTCTTATCTCTGCCTCTTCCCTCCCTATCCTGATATCTTACTTTTCTGTCTGTCTTTCAATGCAGACTAGTAATCACATTAAAAATTCAATCTAAAAGACAACGGAAGAATGAAGGAAGAAAAAGGAAAGGGTCAAAGGGCTACTTGAACATGTGGGCTGTTGGAAAGATCAATTAAATAGTCTACACTTGACAGTCTTCTGTTAGAAGAGTAGCAGCTCATCACTACTATATTTAATGCTGTACAGAGAAGTAAAACCACAAGTGAGAAATAAAATGCCGAAGAACTACACCCACCACAATTTTTTAAGGACAAAAAGTAATCTAAGGATAACTTCCTAAACGACCACATACAAGGACGTGATTTAAAACAAAAAAGATAAAAATTAATTCATTACATCACCTGTTCTCAATTGTAACGTATTAAAAAAATCCAAAACAACGTAATTTGCATATTGTAGGAAAAACTGCTGAGATGCTATGTAGGAAGTACACTTCAACTTCCTCTTCTAGTGTAAAACTGATGAACAAAAAAAATCAGGTCATTCACTGCACTAGAAATTTTGTGGGCAGCTATTCACAGTAAGAAAAAGAGAAGGCAAGCATGTAGTTCAAAACAACTTTACTGTGTAGCCTCAGAGAAGAATCATGCCACTCAGGCCACTTATTCCAGTCTACTTACACACACGAGTTGCGCTGTTTCTAGTAATTAGCATGCTAGAAACCAACCTGAATTCTGGAAGGACAGAGGCTCTTGAGCACATACGTGAATCACAGGCAGAAACGCGCTGCAGTAGTCACTTTTAAGCTACACAGACTTGTTTAATATTCCAACAAATATTTTTTACTCTGTTACAAGTTTGTCAGCTTTATTCCTTTAGGAAAAGTAGGTTTAACAAGACAAATATAAATTGTTTTGATGCGAACTGAAAACTTGAATGTGAATTGAACCTTTCAGAGCAGAAGGTACCTATAAATGTGTAGCCTTAGCAATGGTTCACTGTGTACTTCAAGTGGCAATTCATCACTCCAGAGAGAGCTTAAGAGTTTTGATTTGTTGTTTTTCTTAAAGGCTTGCCCTTACCTCAAAGGTAATACGTGTTGGCTGATACTGATATCCTCCTTCAAGTATAAATAACACTTCCTGTGCACTTGTTGAAAGGTACGAACAATCCTACGTTTGTCATCTAGTGCATTAGAAATAGACCATTTCACATTTGTAACCACTCTGAAGAGATCAAGGACTCCTGGGAAAAGTTCTCTTTATAGAACAAATTTTTGTGCCATAAAAGCATTTTGATACAAGTTGCACCTAATGCTTAACATGGTACTTTTATTAAACAGGCATTTACTTAAGAATTTTTCAGCATCCACGTGTGCAGTGTTGCACCTCCAATGTGTGAAGCTGTATCTAACCTAAAACTTCTACCTTGACAACCTTATTTCTGTACAATTTAAGCTTGCATAAAAACTGTCAATCCCAAATTCCTCAATATCTACTTCAACTTTCTTTTCCACAGTTGGTCTTACAAAAACAACCGAACCAAAAACCCTACACACCTCAGCTATCAGCAGTACACATTTTCAGCTACGTCTCCTACCTCATGCTAGGAAATACTTTTTAAGTCTTCAGATGCCATTACTTCGTTTTTACATAAACTCACAGCCTCCCATAATATCCTCTATAGGTAAATTAGAGGAATGTGGAGTGGATAAATGAACTACTACATGAGTGGAAAGCTGTGTAGACTTTGAGGTTCAATAGGTGAGAGGAGAAGCACAAAGTCTAACTGGTAGCTGGGAACCAGAGGCATTCCTCAGCGTTCAGTGCTAGTTCTGATACTAAATAACACCTTTATTAGTGACCTAATGGGACAGAAAGTGCTCTCAGCAAGTCTGTGGATAATGCTGAACTAGGGAAAAGAGTTGATATGCTAAAGGTAGGGCTGCTATTCAGAGTGACCTCAGACTATAGAAACAGGCTGACGGGAACCTCAGAGATCCAGCAAAGATGTAAGACCAGTACCTTGGCTGGAATAACCCCATGAAACAGTACAGATTGGTTCCTGCTGCTCAGAAGTCAGCTCCGCTTGCTATTCCCACCCTGTCCCGATAAGGGGATGGGTGAATAAGTTGGAGAAGTCAGCGTGGTGCTCTGGCACCAGCAGGACAAGGAAAAGTGATCTTACCCCCCAATTTGACACTTGCACCTGGAGTACAGCAACCAGCTCACAGCTGGTCCCCACTAGGGACCCCACTACAAGACAGACACTGACACACCAGAACAAATCCAGTGAAGGGTTCACCAGGATGATGGGACAAGCTGAACGAACTGGGCTTGTTCAGTTAAGGGATGGGTTTCTGATGTCTGCCTCTGTCTAGTGAAAGAGTGAACAGAAGACAGAGCCAAGATCATCTTTCGTATCACAGGGACTGGATGACAGGCAACAGACACAAACTGAAACAACAGATTGGGGGGTTATTTTCTGTTTGGTTGGGATTTTTTCTGTTTGTCTTCCCTTTCCCCCCTCAACTATAGAAAATATTATAGGGCAACGGTAATCAATTTCCAACTAACACTAACACCAGAGGTCAGTAAGTTTCTAAACGAACAAACCACAGGGTAATAAACATTCGCTAGTCTCACAGAGTCCCTTAAATTTACCAATATACAGAGAACCTTAGAGAAAGGTTTTCCACCTATTTATAAAATGCCTGTATTTCTGTAGTTTTAATTTCGATAAAATACTTGCTCTAAAATTAATTTCCTATAACACAGGAAATTACATTATAGCAATTTTATTATTTAAAATTCCTATACAGAAATAGAAAATTAAACAACTATACACACACAGTAACAAATTTTACTGGGTTTATCTAAATCAGAGCTGTTTCTTTAACTCACCGTAGTGCAACCAGGAAGGAAAAGTTTCTCACATCCTTATGCAACATCTCAACTCTAATGTTTGCTGTCTAAAAAGGTGCAATTTTATCAGTAGCAACGTTTAAAGCATAAGAATGGAAAAGGGATTGGCAGCAGTCAGTTGGAGACTCTGCAGCAAGGCAGCACTGACCCTATGCTAACATTAGGAGGAATGTCTGGGAAACATCCTGCCTTAACTAAACCATTTTAACTATCCCCTCCAGAAGAACAAACGACGTTACTGAACATCAGAACCTGTGTTAATCCTTAGGACAAAGAAGGATTTCAATAAAACACACTGAGTAATTGACAATCATTAACTAGTAACAGCATTTTAATAATTTTTTACAGAAATGTTTACCACACTTTGCTTGTAACTTTTCCTACCTAATGATGTCCATGGCCTGATAGACAATTTCAGACTGGTCAACTCCAATCACTCTCTTCGCGCCTGCTTTGGCGGCAAACATGGAGAGTATTCCAGTTCCACAGCCAACATCCAAAACCACCTGAAACGAGTAAGTGGAGGTAAAAATAAACATCTTATTTCCCTTGCTATGATTTTTCGATACATCTTTCTGCATCAGTGAGATACCGTATTCCAACAGAAGGAACAAATGGTAGCATCAAGTCTTACTATGACATTCAGAGATGCCCAAGCGGAACTGCAGTTCTAACTCCACAACTTCTACTACCTTCTGCAGACAATGAAGGAGACTAGCTGCAGATGAACCCAGTCACACAGGAAACAATCACAATCAATTATTTGGGTAACAACGAAAAAGTTACGTGAACGGGAGAAACAGAAAATTATAACGAGCAGTATTTATCAGTGAATCACTAACAATTTAATTTAGCAATGGAAAAACCATATTCTAACTACAGTTTCTCATTAAGAGTCTATTCAGAAACTTCATTTAGGAACCCTCTGCTATAAATGGCCACAGTGCCTCAAAACAGCTATGGCTCAAGATGACTAAATTTCAAAATGTTAACTGGCAGTTTTAACACCTGGAAATATTCTCTGCTTAACATTATTTATAATCAAAATAGGACAAAAAAAAATAATCAAGGAACATGGTGTCCCTAAGTTATCATGAAAATAGAATAAATGTCATCACTACACCTGAAAGAAGTACACTCAACATACCCATGAAACTCATGCAAATGCTAGTTTCTAACAATGATTTTTTTTTTTCCACCATAATAGTATATTTTTTCTAACAGCTGGAAACTTCTCAACAGATTAAACACTTCTGATCTTGAATGTGTTGCAGTACAGTTTTAAGTCATGAGTTTCACATTTGATGTTTTCACAGAAACAAAGAATGCTTGGGGTTTAATGGGACCTCTGGCGATCATTTTGTCCACTCCCCTGCTCAAAGCGGAGTTAACCAAAGCAGATCGCAGGACCACATTCAGTCGGCTTCTGAATATCTCCAGGGATGGAGACTCCACAACCTCTCTGAGCAACCTGTGCCAGTGTTCAATTGCCCTTACAGTAAAAGTAAGTGTTTCCTGATGTTTAAAGGCAACTGCCTGGAGTTCAGTCTGTGCCCACTGCTTCTTGTCCTGTCTCTGAGCAGCACTGAGACGAGTCTGGCTCCACATCCTTTACTCTCCCCACTACTAGGCATTTATGCGCACTGATCAGATCCCTCCTGAACCTTCTCTTCTACAGACAAAACCACCCCAGCTCTTTCAGGCTCTCCCTCCATCACAGATGCTCCAGTCATCCCCTTTGTGGTCTTTCACTTAACTCACTCCAGGACACTCATCTTACTCTTGAACTGAGGAACCCAGGACTCAGCACAGCACTTAAGTAGTCATCTCCCCGGGGTACAAGAGAAGGTTGACCACTCCTGATCCGCTGGTGACTAGCCATCTTCTTAGTGCAGCCCAGAAGGCTGGTTAGCTGCCTTTCCACAAGAATGCGTGTTGCTGGCTTATGGTCAACTTGGTGTTAATCAGGACCCCAAATTCTTCTCCTCTACAACGCTGCTTTCCAGTCAGTAGACCCCCAGCATCTGTGAATGCGTGGGCTTATTCTTTCCTCCTCTCTGCAAGATTCTGTATTGCCGCAAGCCCTGTGCACAGGACCCTCACTGGACCATTCCTCCAGCCTATGGAAATTCTTCTGAATGGCAGCACAACCATGCGGTGTATCAGATACTCGTCCCAGTTTTGCATCATCTACAAATTTGCTGAGGGTGCACTGCGCTACACTGGCCAGACCAGTCTTATTGTTAGATTTCTACCTAATATAGTTAAGTTTTATTAATGGTGTTTAAAAATTATAAGCACTAAACCCAAAAACATTCTGAAGTTTGAAAAATCAAGAAGTTTCCAAAACACTATGTACACTTGCATCATGCATAGCATTTAAGAGTCAGAACTGTAAAGACAGACTTCGGTTCACACACAAGAGACCTAAACAGGAGAGTAAGCACAACTTACTAAACAATTCTATGACAACAGAAACATTAAGTGAGAATTACCAATCATAAAAATAACTTATTATAAAGGAAAATTAACTTGTTTCACTGTCTCTCCTTAGCACAGCATCCAGTGTTGTTAAAGCTGTCCTCACCGCTTTTATGACATTATTTTTTTTCTGAAAGAGGCATCAAATCACTCAGTAATCAATCCCACACTTGAGAATTATAACCCCATTAAAAAAATACATTTCAAGGCAATAACGCACCTTACAAACTTTCCAGCTTATAAGCTATTGAGCATTCTTGCTTTGGCACAACAAAAACTTGCATGTGCACTTTGAAATTTCACCTGACAGCACCAAAGTTGACTGCTCTGCTTGCCTTCCCTTGCATACAATTCTTTACGTTCTGACGATGGATACAGAACAATGATTCTGAAGTCAGCGTGAATAAAAATAGCTGTTTATCCTTAGCAGCACAGTCTAAGCGAGCTTCTGCTGCGATGTACTGGGAAGCAACGACACAAGAGTTGACTGCCACCTGTCTTGACGGAGCAACTTACAATCTGGCATCAGACTAAAACGCATTAGTGTGATGAATTTTTTTAAAGCATCTTGTCTAGAGGCTGGCCACAGAAGTCGCAGACACAGTTACTTGTTCCACTTGGACCTCTTTGCAGCTGCCTTCCAATTCTACAACTCATTCGCTAGTTACATACCAGTATGCAATGGCTACAGAAATCCCCAGGTTGAAGTCTCCTGAAGACTGGAATAGCAAGTAAAAATCCATGTTCTTGCAGCTGCTTAAGTCTCACGCCCCCTAATATCATCTATTCTAACACTTCACCCATGGTAGTTAACAAAATTGCTGAGCCATGAAAGCTGGAAGTCAGAGCCAAAAATAAACCTCTGTGAAAGAACAATCTTGACATACAGTTGCATGAAAGAGAACAATCACCACAAATTGGAAAAAAATCAAAACAGACACCACTTTGGACAGCTGCCCTGGTCACTTAAAAACCCAGATGGAACTCATCTAGCCTTAGGCAGGGGATAGGGGTGGAGAAAAAGACACAGGAGAGAAAATATACAAGCTGCAACACATCTGAGGAACAGAAAGACAAGCAGACTGATCACCAATTAGCCTAAGGACAAGGGTCTACAGCTAACACATTCTTGCAGTGATCACATATGGCCTCTCACCAGAGATCTGGAGCAGCTGGACTGGCGATTTGACATACTGTAATATATTGCGGCATCACATCCTTCTCTGCAGTCCAATCAAAACTGCTATTCTACTTTTAGTAACAGAAAAAATTACTTTACATTCAGAAAAACAGGAGGTCAGGTAATCTGGCCAATTAAATTATAGATTCACAGAATATCCACAAGGATCATCGAGTCCAACTCCTGGCTCCACACAGGACCGGCCCAATCAGAGCAGAAGACTGAGAGCATTGTCCAGATGCTTCATGAACTCAGCCAAGCTCGGTGCTGTGACCACCTCCCTGGGGAGCCTGTTCCAGTGACCCACCACTCTCCCGGTGAAGAGCCTTTTCCAGATCTCCAACCTAAACCCTCCTTGTCGAAGCTTCCTGCTGTTCCCTCAGGTTCTGTCACTGGGCACCAGAAGGAGGAGATGAGCGCCTGCCCCTTCCCTCCCCCTCGGGAGGAAGCTGTAGGCCGCCATGAGGTCTCCCCTCACTCTCTTCTTCTCCAGGCTGAACAAACCAAGGGACTTCAGCCTCTCCTCATATGTCTTCCCCTCGAGACCCATCACCATCTTTGTTGCCCTCCTTTGGGCACTCTCCAATAGTTTTATGGCCTTTTCGTACTGTGGCACCCAGAACTGCACACACTACTTGAGGTGAGGCCACGCCAGCGCAGTGTAGAGTGGAACAATCACATCCCTAGACTGGCTAGCAATGCATTAACTCTATCAACGAACTTCTAGTAGGAGCAATGTTTAAAAACTCGTTTTTTCCCCTCAATATAGCATTGATGCCTGCCTCAGACTTCTACAACAAAAACTAAGCATGGCAATAGTTCTTTTCTAACAAGTTGCTTTTTCATCAAAAAATAGTCCTTGTAAAACAGATCTCATTTTCTTTTACTGAGCAATGCTGCCTTAACTACTACTGCTAGGTAATCTAAATTGTCCTATTCTCATCTCAAGTACCTCTGACAGGTTAAAAATAAATGCAGCAAGCAGGATTCATCCAAGCTTTAAAAATTTCTTTTGAAAGCTGAGAGTATGCAAACAAATTAGCTGGATCTGAATAAAGCATCCCTAAAAAACAAATCGAGGTATTCTGTTATCATATGTTACTGTGCAATCACATCTCTTTGGGATACTGCAGATTTGCACCAAAAGCTACAACAATCAACTACACTCTTTCAGCAAGCTCCTCCCAACCTGCCTCACAGATTTCCTTTCAGAAACAAAAAGCATTATTATGTGTTTTCTAGGGAGGAATACCATATGGGAGTTCTAGGAATTAAGATATCAGACTTTCACTCACTTTTTTTTTTTTAAATTGTAATGAAACTTTAAGGGAAAACAGCCTATTTCCCCAAGCTGGAAGTTTCACTCATTAATACGGTTCTGAGAGCATCGTATGACAGATGAATTAAGCAAACCATCTTAACAGTTCCTTCAGCAGAAGTCTGTAACAGATGTCATGCCAAAATCTCTGAAAAAAGCCCCCATATATTCTCCATAACAGCATACCCAGTGAAAGCCACACCAACATTTAGTCAGACACAGAAGTTAAGCGAGGCACTGGTCACCTGGACAGAAGCTCCTGGGAGCTCAAAGCAATCAAGAATCTATCTTTCCATTCAACTTCAACACACTATGATGGGTTTGGATACCTCTTTCCTCAAATTCATAGCGTATCTCAATCAGAAACCATTTTGTAGATGTTGTGATAATAGACAAGCTCTTCTTTACAAGTTGAATGCTTTCATGTGAAGTAAAACAGAGTAAGCACACATTTTCTAGGCAATTCCTGAATAAGTACATCTACAGCTGGGGTTGAAGCAACATTGTCCATAACAGTTCATCCACATTTTGTTTCAAATGTCACCAATATGTCCCTACAGCAGAGAAGAAATATAACCAAGTCCAAAAAAAATTACTGTTCCACTAGGACATACATTCCACATAACTTAGTATCAGTCTTACCCTGTGAAAACCTGCAGTTATCCATTTTAGGTGCATCTGCAAAACTAGATTTCTCCCCAAGAAAGTTTTCTTTACTGTTCTGCTTTTTTGGACGAGCCGCCTGGCTATGCAGTCACCCACCCACATCTTTTAAGTAACTGGCAGCATTCTACACCACTTTTGTTTGTTCCCTCATTATAACTGAAGAGCTTAGAAGTGTTTACTAGAAATAAGCTTGCAATGTGGACTGAAGCAAAAAGGAAGAAAACACTTTTCCTAATATTTTTCTATGGTAGTTGCCAAAAGAAAACTGAGGAAAGACATACAAAGAGCACGCACTATCTACCTTGAAATACCTCCCACCTAGGGGAAAACCTCAACTAGCACAATTTCCAACTGAAGAACCATCAGATGGGTACACTGCTATTACTTCCACAACTATTCTGATCCCTTGTATTATCACTTATTAACAAAGTCTCAAACGAAACCAAAGTAAAAATCAACAGTGACTGCCTTCCATAAACCTAGACATTCTGTTTTCACATTAAGAAATATCCATACAGAGCTTAAGCACTAAGTAGAGGAAATCTAATCCAGAACAGAAGGCTGCACAGCATAATTCAGAACACAAACTCATCAGAAACAGCCAGCAGAAATAGAAGACAAGAAGGGGATCACGACTGTGCAGGGGTCATAACCACCGCAGGATCATAAACAAATGTCAGTGAAATCTCTCCTCTCTACAAGTGAAATACTAGCCCCTGGTTCTAAGTCCCTTAATAATAACAACCTACTCTGGAAAGATTAAACCACATTAATTCAATAAATCAGTTTTGTATGAATTCTTCCCCAGTTCTAATTAGACAGTGCTTCTAGGATGTTTTTACTGTACCAGGCACAAATTGAAATCCACTTAAATTCTGGTAAAGAGGCCCTCTTAAGATAGATTCTACCTAATATACCAGACTAGAAAGGCTCAACTTAACCCCGCCAACATAATTAATGACCATCCCGACATGGCACACAGAACAATGACAATAGCGATCAGCACTTCTGTTATCAGCACTTTGCACCCTCCAGCAGTTGAATAGCACTCTACCACCTAATAAAGCCAGAGCACATTAAATCAAATCTTGTCAGTGCGATATTGCACTCCCAAAGCTACAAAGTAGCCAACCTGAAGGATCTCTACCGCTTGAGGAAAAAAAAAGCACAGAAATCACTGTATTTTCTGAGCTATTTTACCTACCTTGTCCTTGAAGATATGTGAGTTTTGATAGATGAAGTCACGATAGCTTTCTGTACGCACTTTATCCTAGGGTTTAAAGAATAATAAAAAAAAACCCATGTTCACTTTTTCTATGTACATACAGCATATCATTCAAAAAAGCTGAGAAACTTGCTTTTTAGCTTGGCCTAAAGATGTTTTGTGGCTACTATTAAAAGGGCTCTGCAGTCACAACACTTCCCATATGACATTCTCAAAATTTACTGTCTTTGCAAATGAAGCCAGCTGAGCCTCTGGAAGAATAAGAAATTAGCTTACAGTTTTCTGACCTGCTCCATTTGATTCTGGATGTTTCAAAGTTCTTAATACCTCTTTCACCACTTTCCAGGATCAGTAGTAACAGAGTGTCAATACTGCATCAACTTTACATAACCACCTTGTATACAACAGTAAAAATCTGAGTCTCAAGCTTATAAAATGTTTTGTTATGACATACACATTCTTTAAAAAAGTGAAAAAGTTATGGATCTGATTAACCTTCTCTGTCTCTGAACAAAATGCAAATTTGCAAACCTGAGCTAATAATTGAAGCTGTACATCCAATTCTATGGAAGCCCAAAAAAATAAATAAAATTAACTGTAAAACAACATGACCTGAGACACTGGAATGTTTTCAAGGAGGTAACTAAACATTTATAGTATCTTAGTATACAACAGCTAGCAGTATAGCTTAATCTGTCAGCAAGGCAATATGTTAAAACACTGATTCTCTTAACATGCATCAGCAGGTAAACAAATTGACAGCCAAGTATAGGTTTTGGAATTGCTGTTGCAGTTCAAGTGTTAAGAGCAAAGCAAAAGGAAAAATTTAAGCAATTTTTATCTAGTAAAGACAAGTCTATAAATAATACTGCAGTATAAAATCCAGATACTTATATTTAAGTTAACAATTTTCTACTATGGCAGGTAACAATTTCTATAAACAATATGGAAAATAAAGAAAATTTCTCTAGTGAGAAAGAACAGAGTTTATTTTAGTATAAAAGCAAGATCAAAAACAGACTGAAAACAAAGGATGTGTTCATAAAAATTCTGGAGACAAGACAAATTATTTTGAGGCTTGAAAACCCTAAAATCCAGTTCTACACTTAGGAGGAGCATCACAGACACACAGACCCCAAAGAAACAATTAGGGGTGATTTTAAAAAATTGTACTTTAAAATGATACATAATTAACATGAATTTAATAAAAAAATGGGATCCTTTCAAATCATATCGGTTTGCTATGACATTATATTCAGAGCAACTATTTTTAGTATTATCACCTTTATTGCACTGTAATAGGATTTGCTGAAATGTCTAATGACGTTTAAAAAAAAACAAGCAGAAAATTGGAAGGTTCAGTATCAGTCAAGAAAGCAGTCAGCTGGAAAGCTTCCAGCCTTACATCCTGCCCACTCACATTGCCTCAGCACTGCCCCAGCTTAATCAATACAATTCTAGCTGCCGCCCCTACTATACGCACTGCTGCTCGAGTACGCCACCGTCATTCACTTCAGGTCTCTCTCGTCATCAACTCCATTCTCTCACTTGTCATTTCAATGTAATGCTTTTTTGGTTTGGTTTTAATAAATTTCTCTATCATTTTATTTAAGATGATAGTCAAGAAAATCTTGAGGGGGGGGAGGGAAACCAGAACAAGTGCAACACTAGCCTTTTGACCAGTGTAAAGTAGCAATATTTCAGAGATGGGGGAACAGTATTTGCAGGGAAAAAAAAATTTTTTTGAAACTTCATCCTGTCACTACCAGGCATAAGAAAAAAAAAGGTTTGAAAACTGAACAGTGTCAGAAACAGACTTCAAATTCAGACAGCAAGTGTCCTTTCCTAAAAATTTCAGTGTAGCAAACCACTATATATATATATACACAACACAGACAAAAAAAACCTAATCAAAGCGAATGCCTAGCACCTAGGAAAACAATTGGTTTTTTCCTCATATGTGCACTGAATTTTTCCCGATGATCAGCAAAGACAGAAGTCTTCTTAGAAGCATTGACATACATCCCCTGAACCTAGTAAAATATGATTCTCTACCAATCTCCTTGTGCAGAGATGCAGAAATATTAAAAACTTTATTAGCAAACAGAAAGGCTTCCTCACCCTATAGCCTGTAACACATCAAACACCACTTTCACGTAACTACAAAACCAAACTTTATCATATTAATTTATCTGAAAGACAAATTGTATTTCTCTAGACTATAAATTTTGGAACACATTCTTCTAAACCTGCAGGCATCTCCGTGATGCTGCAAAGCAAAATCCCCCCCTTAAAATGGACCTCGTGTTTATACTACTCTCAACAGAGATTCGTGTGTATTTCTACATTGGGGCCACTAAGTGATTCATAAAGCAGAAAACTTTAGATGCTACCTGTATGGACAAAGTCACTTCACAACCCCATATCCTATCTCTACATTAGGCAGGAATTTTATTTATTTATAAACAGTTTTATCATTTTAAAGCGTGACTTTCAGAACTGCGATACTTTCTCTGAAAGGAAGCATTAAGAGATTTTGATTTACACACCAATTAAAAGTTGTTGGGTTTTGTGTTATGTTGTTGGGGTTGTTTGGGTTTTTTTAAGTTAAAAGGGCATACACAGGTTTGCCTTTGAATAGTTTTACGCATTAATTTTCTATCTTTAGCATATCAAAGAGGCATAATTTCTCCAGCTGTTCAATGTCATGTCATCAATACACTGAGCTATGCACAAACGCAAACAATTTCTGTTTACCTAGTACAATAGGAAACCACAATATTTCAGAAATGGTTTTGCCTAACAAATTTCAGTTGTTAGGAAAACAAACTAAAGAAAAACATTCACTGTCTGTACCATGTTTTATCCTCTATCTTTCTAGCACCCAGGACAAAGCTGCTTTTGGCAAAGTAAGGCTGTAGTATACATATTGTAATACAGCTTCAGGCATAGAGTAAATGATTTTGTGTTCCTAATGCTTCCCATAGACGGAATTAACGCAAAGGAAATAAAACTGAAAAAAGATCTCTCAACCCAGCTCCTAGGAGAAAAACTATCATGTATAGAAAGGGTTAAAAATGCAGCTGCTCTGCAGTATATTTATCGGCACACAGCCCACTTCATTCTGTCTTTCCTCCTTAGTCCTACTAAGATGCAGTCGAGATGACTTTCTAACCTTTAGCATCTCTTCGTGTATCCCATAATGCCCATAGGAGCTGAAGTAAACACCATCCTCATCCTCGTGAAGGTCTGCAATGGCGCTGGACGATGAGCTGCTCCGGACATCTGTGTTCATCACAAAATCCTGTGCAAATTGTCTGTAATCAATTTGAAATATACCCTTGAGACATGTTTATGGGACCATGAAAGGAGGCGGGGGTAAGGGGGCAGAAGGGGCTTGAAAGACATAAGGAATCCATACTGCACAGGGGCTTTGACAACAATAGGACCAGCTTTAGGCGTGCACAACCTCCCTCTGCTGGCTCCTCCAGACTGCTGCATGGCCCCATCACCCTCCTACAATGACTACCTTCGGCTTTCATCCAGCAAACAGCTATTTTTAAGGAGGAATTTTCAGTTTTGCGCTCGCTAGTACAAAAGCTAGTCGCACAGTGGTCAAAACAGTATGTGTTTTAGGCTGTGTAATGCAGATACGGACTCAAAAGAGCCAACAGCACAAGAACTACAAGCCACACAACCCTGCATGGCTAGCGGAAGGTAGAAGAAAGTACTTGAAAACGGACACATTTGGGTGGAGAAACAGAGCTTAAAATTCAGTTTATTACTTTAACTCCACACTGCTTATTTTTCCTCTGCCATGGCCTTGCATTCCTAATCTGCACATTCTCTTCTCATTTCTCAAGGCAGTTTTGATGACAACATACACAAATCAAGGGTTTTATCATGAAAACACAACTGCAAGTTGACAAGCAAACGGCTCATACTATACCCACGACGAAGACAAAACACAAAAGTGCTTCCAGCCAGACAATATTCCTCCAAGGTCTACAGTCGAACATCAAAGCTCGCATCTTAGAAGACTCCAAAGCAACGGAAGCTCACCTTTAACAGTGGCTGTACTTTCCTAAATAGGAACTTAATGTATAGAAGCTATAGGTAACATCTCATTACCATTATCACCCTTACAGAACAACAGAACACACACTATTTCAGGCCCGACACGTCAAATACTTCTCTGCTTAACTAGTTCAGATGGGGGAAAGAAGGCGGTAGAGGAACCTGTATTAAAAGCCTATCAATATCAGAAACTCCCTGTACTTGCTGACACACACGTAGGGTCCGTATCTTATTTTTCATATTGCTCTTCACCATGGCAGTTTGCATTTTCCTTACTTTTTGACAAATATCAAAACTATAAAAACTGAAACTTACAGAAAACAGATACTATGACACACAATTAAGTGTAATTAGCATTTTGTAACCTTTAAACCCAATTTTAAAGTTATTTAAAATGGATTCAATCAATAGTTCCTCCAGCCTGTGCATGCAAGACAAGTAGCAAATAAATGATAGAGATAGAGCTGCCCTCTTGTCTATCAAGAAAAAAGAAGTAAAACACAAAAGCCATCACCTCTAAACAGAGGACAGATGAAAATAAATAGGGATATACAAGCCATGCTCTTAAATCTCTAAGTTACATCTAATGCTCAAGGTTTATAGAACCTATAAGCCTAGTTTATAGAACTGTTACGGGGGCAGAGGCAGGGAAGGGTCACTAGGCCTCCAGCTATCTATCTCAACTTGTGTCCTGGTTTCTGCTGAGAGAGAGTTAATTCTCTTCACAGCAGCCAGCACGGGACTGTGTTTTGGGTTTGTGCTGGAAGCAGCGCTGATAGTGGAGAGATGTTTTTGCTGTTGCTGAGCAATGCTTACACAGAGCCAAGGCCTTTGCTGCTTCTCACACCGCCCCGCCGGCGGGATGGCTGGGGGGTGCCACAGAGAGTTGGGAGGGGACAGACAGGGCAGCTGACCCCAACTGACCAAAGGGATATTCCACACCATATGGCGTCATGCTCGGTTTGTAAGGGGCTGGGGGGAAGAGGAAGAGGGGGGCCACAGTGTTCAGAGTGATGGCATTTGTCTTTCCAAGTCACCATTATGCATGACAGAGGCCTGCTGTCCTGGGGATGGCTGAACTCCTGCCTGCCATGGGCAGTGGGGAATGAATTCCTTGTTTTGCTTTGCTTGTGCACGTGGCTTTTGCTTCACTTATTAAACTGTCTGTATCTGAACCCACGACTTTCCTCACTTTCACTCTCCTGATTCTCTCCCCCTTTCCGATGAGGGGTGCGGAGCGAGTGTCTGCATGGTGCTCAGCTGCCGGCTGGGGTAAAACCACAACAACTTCTATCCCTTCAATTCTCATAATTCTACAAGTCTGCTTAATCTAGCAAACTTGGAAAAACTTTTCCACAGAAATTATTTCACTGTCAACTAGTGGGTGTCCTCATACTACTATTCAAGGGCTCAGAAGGCAAAAAGTTTGAGGGAGCTGCATGACTGATCCTCAACAGGCAGTCATTAAAAAACCTCAATTACTTTTTCCCGTCTTAGAGAGCAAGACCTACGTAATGCAGACATGTTGTCACTGAAAGAAATTAAAGTTACTTAGTCTCTCAGGAAGACTTTGTAGATGGGTATGGCATGTAAAAGCACCTGGATCTAACTTTTTTTACTCCACAAGTTGAAGTCACAGCCTACTAAATATCAGTATACCCTATTTCCATGACAAAAAACAGTAGAAAAACAGGTTACTGTAGCTAAAGGTCCTGTATACTCTTCTTGCTCCACATCAGGCTTCCAAGCTATCTTTATTTCACAGAGATTCACCTGAAAGGAAACACCTGTACCTGGTCTCTTTCAACAGAGTAACCTCCAGTATGAATCAGCACCACTATTCAATTACAGCATGGAGGCTACTACAATGCTACTAGTTCATTCATCCATAATTTAGAACTGTGCTGCTTCACCGGATCTACATCTGGCTATTTTTGCTGCCAGCTGATCCCTGCTGAATGGAAGAGCCTGCGTTGACAAAGAACAATTAAAGGCTCCCTTTTATAAAAGCAAATAATTTGATACGTTAACCTCAAAAAGCAATGTAGATAAGCCGGACTGAAGTTTAGAGCGCTGAAAAGAAATTGCAACCAATGACCTGAAAAGGTATTTCTTTCTTTTAAATGAAAAAGAGTAAGGCCAAGACAACATACAGAAAAAAGCCGTAAGTTTTCCAAGTACAATGACAAATTTCTCTCATTCTTATTCTTTATGATGAATGAACGCACAGCGTACACAAAGATATCAGAAGAGTACTGTACTCTATAAAGTACGATTTGCAAAAGATAAACCCAGCTAAAGACAAAGCTATTCATTTTTTATGTGTATAATTGTTCACAGTTGGTAGGATCTGAACAAATTCATGAATTATTTTTGTGTATTTAGTTACTAATAACATACAACTTATATTCCCAAAACATACAACTAACACTCAAATGTATTTTACAAAACAAGAGTTTTGCTGCTTTACTTTTCCACAAAAGAATACTAAGTCCTTTTCCAAGTCTCTTAAATACAATTTCAGTACCCAATCAGTGTGACCTTGAAGTGACATGTTCATATATGATTTAATCCTATGCGACTCAAAAAGAAGTTTATATTCCCATTTTATCCATCAGTATCGTTAACCCAGATTTTGAAGATCTTCAGATTTAAAAGTAGTGCGTACAGCTGTGGAGATGTCCCAATTCCTGACTGTGATGCACTGAGTATTCTTACTAGCAGAACCTGCACCTGAGACTGACAAGTTGGCTTATTAATTTCACTGAGGGTTCTCCAAACTATAGCTGGATTCCATTACTAACAATCATTGTTTGGAGCCATCTCTCAGAACCTTTAGAGTCTCGTATTTAATTTGTCAATATCACTCTCTCCTCCATTGTGTACATCTTCAATGTTTAAACTCATACTTAAATGACTAACAGTAACGTGTGTGAAGGAAAATACATGTTTCTGGGCCATGTACTTATTTAGGTTTCCTAAACATACTGTGGACTTTTAATTTGTGCAGTTTTTACTAATAATCTACAAGGTGAAACCCACAGTCACAACACAAATCATGAGTTTTATTCTGCAATTACATTCTACCACTTCTTTGAATTTCTGTTGGTCTTTAAGCTTATCTCACCTAAAACAGAAACAAAAAAAGAAACTTCAGTTCAAGCACTTACTTCATTTTTCGAAGATCATCTTGTGCTCTAGCCAAGGCTGCTTCTGTGAGTCTTGCTCTGTGTTCCGCATGTTTTAATTGTTCGAGGAGCATCATGGTGTCATTTAAACCATTAGAACGTAAAACATCTGTAGATTCACAAAGATCTTCTATATCTGATGAAATGGGGAGAGAAAAAAACACAACACACCTGCCAGTCAAGTGTTGCTTCACAGCAGCTTACGTATGCATGATGTCTAAAATAGCAATGCTGGAAAGAATCTGCAAATGTAGTCTGCTTTACAAAGAGCATCACTGAATCCGACAGGACTAACCACAGAACACAATACTACTCAGTAAAAGCAAGTATGTTAGAAGCAAGCTCAAAGTTCACAGAGCATGTAAATCCAGAATTCAGTTTTCTTTAAATACTACCAGTGTTTGATTATTGATAAAAAAGATATAAGGTTTAGCTCAGGTTAACTAGTCCTATGCTCCATTTTTCCAGTTATGTTATTCTGAAACCAAAAGGGCTGTTAATGGTAAAAGGTAAGAAAGTATATAAAATTAAAAATTTTTAATAATTAGACAGTAACTCTTCATTTTCAGACCAATTCCTTGGGCTTTCACAAAGTTTATAAACACATAAAACTCAAAAGAGCATAAGCAGCACAAATCTAGATGAAACATTGCTTTTAACTACCTAAGGTCAGACTCAGCACTAGGTCCCATTCGCATCTCTTGCTAAATTCAGCTGGTGATTTCAACAGATGTCAGTGGATTAAAAAACTGGTGCTACTGTGGTTTTGGATATAGCAAGAAGTTACTGTCCACTTGTTGGGCAAAAGACTTCATAAAAAAATTCTGTTCCTTTTAATCATGGATAAGTCCTGCGTCCAGTTTTGGGCCCTTCACCGCAAGACAGATATCGAGACCCTGGAGCATGTCCAGAGAAGGGCAATGAAGCTGGTGAAGGGTCTGGAGCACAGGTCTTATGAGGAGCGGCTGAGGGAACTGGGACTGTTTAGTCTAGAGAAGAGGAGGCTGAGGGGAGACCTTATTGCCCTCTGCAACTACCTGAAAGGAAGTTGTGGTGAGCTGGGGGTCGGCCTCTTCTCGCAGATAACCAGTGACAGGACAAGGGGGAATGGCTGCAAGTTGCGCCAGGGGAGGTTCAGGTTGGAGATGAGGAGAAATTTCTTCTCGAAAAGGGTGGTCGGGCATTGGAACGGGTTGCCCAGGGAGGTGGTGGAGTCACCGTCCCTGGGGGTGTTTAAAGAAAGGTTGGATGTGGTACTTAGGGACGTGGTTTAGTGGGTAATGGGGGGGAGACACGACGGTTGGACTAAATGATTCTTGAGATCTCTTCCAACCTTAATGATTCTATGATTA
Organism: Psophia crepitans; assembly: GCA_013399095.1. Lineage (NCBI taxonomy): Eukaryota > Metazoa > Chordata > Aves > Gruiformes > Psophiidae > Psophia > Psophia crepitans. The sequence continues at coordinate 155,116 of VWZZ01001254.1, forward strand.
TTTGGCCTGTGGGACTGCAATCAAGCTTAAACAGATACTTAAAGTAAGATTTCAGAGGTTCAGATTACCCCCATAACCCTTCAGCAACTGCAACTCAAAAGCCTACAGCTTGTGCACTAGACAAGAGCCGATACAGTGAAACGTGAAATCCCTGAAGTAATCAACCAACATCCTCCAGCACATCACACAACAGGGCTCACTTAGAAAAGGGCAAAATTGCATTCCAGACTGTACAGAGGAGAAAAAATCCACAAACCTTAAGCACCTTATGGTTTAGGTGAAAAAAAAATATGTACAGTCAAGTGCCAAACAGGAAAAGAGCAGGAGAATCACAGGCAGGAAAAGTAAGTTCAGAAGTCAAACTGAATTCTCTTAAGGCCATCTGATGAATAGAGAAACTGAAGTTGCTGATACAGATTGCTAGAATCACTAAAGAAGCAGAACTCTTCTACGTATCTATAATTCTTTACGCTTAGTTGGCCCAAAATACAACCTGTATAAAAGACAAAGATATTTCCAGCAAGGCAAATCGCATGCATTTTTTAATGAATGCATGTGACTTTAAATACCTACAATCAGAAGCTTAAAAAGCTCCACACATCTTCAGAGATGTTTGGGTGGAACACCTCTCTGACCTGCTTAATTGCTACATACCGCATTTCCACTATGAACATCACATTTATAGTAAGTGAACGCAGATAATAACACAGAGGTGTAGAAATCTCAGCCATTAAAAACCAACATCTAACACACAATAAAAATTTCAGAGTGTGACTTAACATCACAACTTCAGCTATTACATGGACTCTCTCATGCACCTAAGTCAACTGAATAAGAGAGATCACACTTTGTATGACAGAAACTCTGCCAACGCCACCGCTCTACCTCACAAGGCAGTGCAGTAATTCTGAAACATACTGATTTACCAAACTGAAGGAGGAGATCATCTTCTAGTTCTGGTTTCAAGTATTCCTCTCCTTCCCAAGGCAGTGGGCTGCTGAGTGAACTCAAATATGCTGCTGTTGGTTTCTAGACAGAAGCAGAAGAGTGTGTAAGAAAAGTTTCTTTGAAAACACCAGCCCTTCAGTTCCATTCAAGGAAATAAGGCAAAGATCTGTTCTTCCACCCATTAAAATAAATGGGATCTTATTAAAGTAGCTTCATAGCAAAGGCTGAGAAAGATAGTATTTTCAAGTATGACTAGTGAAAACAGTGAAGAAAGAACTTCTGGCTTCCACCCTGACTCTGACAGGAAGTATTCACCTTCGCGTAGCGGCACTACAACCACTGTGACCCGACAATAGCCCAAAACTACATCTAGGAGCTAGCTGGGTCCCAAGGCCCATGAAGCTACAGGATCAAGGAACTCAGTACAAGTAGTAAAGCACCAGAGACAGACATTGAAGGATACTTGTAGGAGTACAGGAACCAAGTTTACTTGGGTATTAGACCACATCAGACCCATAGCTTACAACAGAGCTAAAAATAAAGCCAAGATACCTATCCTGCAGAGTGTTTTTACGTGAACAGTGCTGTCGGGACAAATTGCAGAACTGCGATCTGCTCTCCTGTTTGCACCTGGACAGTTAATGCTTGGTCATGAATTAAGAAGTCAGGATTCTGAACTTCAGTTTTTCCATTTTTGTGTTTATTCTGCATAGCTAGTTATGCCTGAAATAACTATCTGAGAATTCAAGTAAATATTTGAAGATTTAAGTAAGAAATGCTTAATTCCATAAGATGGCGTTAAGTCTAAACAAACTTTTAAGGAACAACCAAAGAACATACTTCAAAGTCACAGAACACACAAAACATACCCAGGTCTAACTTAAAGTTACAGGTTCCCATCAGCTTTCCTGTTTCTGGTGTCACTTTAACAGAGAGCAATTTCAGGTTCTGGGACATAAGGGATCAGGTGTTGTCCCTACTAACAGTGCAGCAGGGGTCTGGCCAGCTCACATACCCACCAAAGAGTTTTGCACCAACACACGTCGGAGGACTGAGAAACATCACTTATGAAGAAATGAGGCCATTACTGGGCAGCAGAGTCAAAGGCCAAGATGAATTAACAAAACACATTTCCACACAGCATGGGCTTTTTGCAAGTCTGAACATCCTCTTCTGGAAAAATTAAAACTCACATTATTTAAATGTGAAGTTATTTTCATTTTAAATATATTTAATTAAACCAATTAATAATTATTTTATTTCCTGCGATTTCTTATTTTGAGAAGGATAACCTGAAATTTCATGGTTATTAAAAATAAGTAAAGTGAAAGCACCGCATCTTGATTTCCCATTCTCTGGACAGATTATTCAAGTGATACATGACATACTTACCTTTAATCTAACAAAGTTTATTAGTTTAACATATCCATAAAAATCAAGTCCTGAAAAAAAAAGGGAAAAATATAAGAGCGAGCTTGCATTACAGAAAACCCACATGCACTTTGCAATTATATGAATTCTAATTACTTGTTCAATTGGCCAGCTTCCCCTTAGGGTGTACATCATTATCTAGTGCAGTCTTGCTATCTAAAGTTTGCCATTGAGATTTTTCTTCCCTTCAGGACCAAACAAGGAAATTCCCACCTTCAGGAGAAATATCTTTGCTGCACATTAAGAATGAAGCATGTGCAACGTGGCTTCCAAACAGGGATTTAATTCACTTGGCAAGCAACTATATCAAGACAGCCACATTTATCTCCTGTTAGCTACCATACTAATATTTTAGGCTGTTGCACCCCTTCATTTTTTTTCAGATCGTCCTGCTTAATAACATACAAATTGCTCCTACTCATCAAGGATATAGAACATTAATTCAAAACTGCCACCTTGCACAAAAATAAGAGCGGGCTGGCACAGGTCCATCAAGTAGGCAGTGGGGACACAGCATGAGCCAGCAGAGATCCATTTTTTTTCAGTTACTACTCAAGAGCTTTACCAGTTAATAAAGCATATGAGAAACGGTCAGCATAAAAATAACCAAAAAATCAGCTAGAAACAAACTCATCTTCACAATTCATTTTAAACACTGATATGCAGAAGGAAATGATGATTCATTAAAAAAAACCCAACTCACCGTGTCTCTTGATCACATCACAGACATTAAAATGATGCTCTGTTTTGCAGTGGGAGAACACAGCTTCAGCAGAACCAAACAACCTGTAAAGAACAAATTGTTAAATACGCGGCATGAACACACTTAGAAGCTGTAACGCTCCTGAGTTTTGTGCACACCGGCGTTCAGAACACACCACTTTCGCTTCTGAGAAAGGACAAACAAGTGCCTGAATATTTATATACCTCACAAAACAGCTTTTACATTGTCCGCAAAATATTTTGCAATAAAAAATAAACAAAACTATCGTTTGGCCAAACCACAAACCCTGTTAACTTCGAAAAACTCCCTGAGAGCAAGGACAACGCTACACCCGACACCTAGGAACCGCAGGCATACAGCGCACACGCTAAGCTGCTGCACCAAGGCAAAGACTCTCATCTACCGACGAGGGGAAAAGGCAACGGAAAAAGCAGTGGAGCCCCCTGCTCCCCCCCGCAGCCCGGGCCGGACAGACCTGCAGCCCTGGGGAGGCCCCACACGGGCCGAACCGCCGCGCGCCGCTACAAGCCGCGCGCCACCTGCTCTCCTGGTGCGGCTGCCCCCCGCGCGCCGAGCCCGGGCGCTCGCGCTCCCTCCTCCCTGCTCCAAGAGGCTCCGCGGGGACGAGGGCGCCTCAGGAGCCCCCCGGCCGGGCGGGGGGCGCGGAGGGACACCCAAAGCACGCCGCGGGGCGCCCCGCGCCTCCTTACCTGTCACAGAAGAGGCAACCGGTCC
>VWZZ01001254.1:159097-192811 GCA_013399095.1 Psophia crepitans
CGACCGTTACGTTTCAAACGGGCGAAGCGGCAGCAGCGCCACCGCCCGCCGCCGCCATCTTGTGGGGCGGAGCGGCGCCGGGCCGGGCCGGGCCGGGCCGCGGCTTCTCCGGCAGCTCCATTCCCGCCTGCGGGCCTCTGGCTGGCTGTGCCTGGCAGCCCCGCTGAAGCGAGGAGGGGGCAGGTGGGTAAAAGGGCCGCGGCCTCAGGCAGCCTGAAACAGAAGAGGTTATTTCTGCTTGGAGGTGGAATCGTACTGCCTGAGCTTCGGAGGCGGCTGGCAGCCAGGTGTCGGGTTCTTGCGAGTAGCATGAAGCTGAGGGGAGAGTTAAAGCGAGGAACCCGTATCAGCTTTTAAACAAAGTTTAGCAACAGACTTTTAGAACGAGGGCCTTGTTCAAATGCAGAAGTTAGAAGTGGCTTAAAAAAAGATACAGGAAAACAAAGCTTGAGGCTCACCTGTAGAAGATAGTATTTGATAAGTAGGTTACCAAATCTTCATTTTCTCACATCATGTTGCGCCTGACAGACCCGCATTTCTTCAGAACCAAACGGCGCCTTTCGGCCGGTTTGCACGTGGTGGAGGAGGAAATGTCAATGCTTGAATTTTTCTAACTTGCACCCTCAAAGCGTATAAACTCACATCTGTGCTACTGCACGTACTTCCAAAAATAGTGAAATCGCTGCTTTGCCTTGAACCTGGCCACCTTATATAACTACTAATTCCAAGAGCCAAGGGACAGTGTGCATCCTGTTAGCACCGGTCCAAAGCAGATGGCTAAACAAGTTTTTGAGCAGCATCTTGTAACTGACCAGGGGTACAGTCTGTTTCCTCGAAAGACAGACACAGTTAAGAAAGCTCCCATATATCATCACTCCTGTTAGACAACTGCACCTTCACAGGCATCACAGGTCTATGCATGTCAAATTAATAAATGATCCATCCTTGCAAAGAATTAGTCATTTTTTTGCGTAACATCTTGTACTTTTTGGTCAAAAATTGTGAGAAAGTTAAAAATAATCCTTTTTTTCTTCCCCCATTCGGTTAGCAAAGTGAACTGCATCAGCACTTCAGATCAGGAGACATAACGTGTGCTTTACGAGCTGATTACCAAACTTCTCCCGCTTCCTGTGCTCTGGTTCACATCCTGGCATGCTCACAACACATCAGATAGATTCCTTTTCAAATTAAACTACCAGGCTGCTCCAGGACTGCAGGTCGCAGGACCAAACTGCAGCTAGCCCAAAGTTAAAATCTTGAAGGACCCAGCATTTATCATCATCAGTGCAGTTTTCGATCATCTCTAGAGGGATGGAACTAGGGGTCAGATACTAGTCTCATTTTTAGAGTTCAAATTCAGTGGTCTCTGCTCAACATAAAAGCATAGAGGTTTTAATTGATCAATAAGAGGAAAAAAGAAAAGAGAGGGGATGCAGAATTCAAGAGGGAAACCTGAAAGTCTGAATTTACTTGACTGGATTAGAGAGTCTGATTTCTAATTTCTTCTTGTAAATCTGTCTCATGTAGCTTAATTTTCCCTTTCACTTTTCCTTCTGTCTCTCAAAGCTAACAAAGTTTTTAAGTATGGTACTAATTAAACAGATTAGGCTTGCCTAGTCATAGCTAAATCCAAAGTGACATGAAAAATCAAAATACAGAAACTGGTTTTAGAAAAGACCAAAATGGCAGGTTCGAAAAAGGAAATTTGATCTAAGAAATAATAAATCAGACTCCTTCACAAATTCCATTGTCCGTTTTGTTTCTGAATTCCACATTGGTTCAGAATGAGTTCTATAGGTATGACAAAATAACACCAATTCTGCAAACGCTACTTAGTGGAGTAAACCAATGCTGCCCACAGATACTTTTTTTTTTCTTACATTGTGGCTCAGTAATACTCTTTGAATTAGAATTAGTGCAAAATACTGCATACCCTTAACTTACAGAAAAAATCTAGGCAAGTCAGACCCACAGTAGGGTCTGATCTAATGGAAGAAACAGAAGCGATGCAGAGTGATAAAACGTACTTTTCCTCTACTCTTGCTGAAGCAGCTAATCGCAGAAATAGGTTTAACAGCCACTGCTCTGGAAGTAGTGCCCAGGCTGATAGCAGCAGAAGCAGGAACAGCAGCTTCTTTGTGTTTTACTGAAATTCTCCCCCACCAAAAGGGCAAGGGGTCACTGATTGCGTAGTCTTTGCTCCATTGCACACCCTCAGCTATTGTTGAATCCGCGCAGAGAGCAACAGACCGAATATGTCGCACAGCCTTGTAACCCAATCTTCTTTCTTATTAATGCTTCAATTAAGATTCTCAATAAATGTAAAGCACCTGTTCATTTGGGTCAGCATATATAATACGTGGGATGAAGACTGTATGAAATCCTTGCAGCAGAAGCGCATAACTTACACCGTGCATTACTTACACCGGTACCGCTTGAAATATGATCATCTTTGTTACAATCTCCTAATCCTTGTAAAGGGATTTGCATGGTACAGGAAGATTTACAATGTAATGGATTACTATTTCATAATCCGGGCCAAGGGGAGAAAACTTCTAATATTTACAATTTTTTACTGCATTTCAGACTTGTTTCCAGATCTGGAAACACAACACGGGGTGGGGTGGGGGGGCACGGCGTTAGAGGGTGTTCACACAAAAAATGTGCTATCACCATAGTGCTTGTGAGCTTTGTTTCATTTGGATTTCCGAGCGTGTGTAACTTTATTCTCTACCTGAGCCACTCTCTTGTGACCACAGCGCTTGTCATTATTCATAAACAAAGAAAATACGTTAATAGATACTGTGTAGGAAACAAATGAAACATTTTGGAGCCAACTGTTATTAAACAGCTACAACTTGGCCCTGTGTAAAATATGTTTGAAAGAACAGAGAGAAACTGTTTAAAAAAAATTACAGGAAGGCCAATTATTTCTTAGTCATTCATGTAGTCAGAGGGGTTGTCTGGTTTTGGGTTTGGGGTTTTTTTTTTTCCAATTTTAATCTGTCAACAGAACAGACAAGTGCATGGAACCATGAAACTCCAGACTGAAGACCATTTTTCAAAAGCATTGCCTATCTAGAAAGTCTAAACCATCTGAAATTTTACACTACACTCCTTGGATGCTAAACCCAACCCTGCTACCTGTAAGTGCCAAGGACAACACTTCCAAAAAACACAGAGTACGATCGCAAATACTCTCTTACACTCAGTCCTCCCATCCCAGTTTGTTGCATTTTTACAAACTCTTTGCAGCAAGCAGTCTAAAAGCAGAGAGTGGCTTTTTCAGTAAGACTTTGAGATGTGTAGCGGCGAGGAGGTTCTCGGAAAGCTGTCACTTCCAACATCACACAGCCAGGAGGAGCATAGCTGCAGCAGTGAGAGGTGCAACAGAAAGAGGTACAGAAACTCCACATTCTGCAGAAGGGCATCGCTACAAGTAAAACATCACTCATGTCAGGGATCTCCTTACTCCTTTATTACCCTCTCAGCTGAAGGGTGAATTTAGACTCTGTAAAAATAATTAAGAGCTTGGAAAGATTTAAATGAAACATAAATCGGGACATTTGAGTGCCGGTTAGTGTATAGAGGGCAAAAGCTGTAGTAAAAAAATATTTTTTTTATTCCTATCATCAGCAAAAATGAGTGATATCAAAGCAGAATTGCTAATCTGAATTTACATGCTCAGTGAGTTTACAAGTTTCATAAAATGGTGGCCATACTCCCCTTACTATAATTCTGAACTAAGAGAACCGACTGAAGATATTTTGCATCTGGGCGAAGCCCAGGGGACTCTGTGTAGGGCTCAGCCTGAAGGTAGGGCTAGGCTTGAGCTTGAGAGAGAAAGCAAACCTCAAACTGCAGCCGAAGCGGGGCTGGAAGGGGCTGCCAGAGGGAAGCACGGGCTGCAAGACAGAGTTTGTTCGTCTCGGCAAGTTTTGATTTCTTAGGATTTTTTTTTAATTGGGCTTTTTTGTTTGGTTTGGTTTGGGGATTTGGGGTTTTGCTTTGTTTTTAACAAAAGCTCACCCTGGAACACCTTAGGGTTACGCCATGAAGTGTGGGACTCAGTATGTTACACTGATAATTGTCAGTCCCGTCCCTTCTGTCTCTATTTTCTCTGCTTTAGCATTAAAGCAGCATTTCTCAACCTGTCAGAAACGCAAAGGAAATACAAATAGCACATTTCACCCTGTTTTCTTGCATTGGATCAGCAAACTGATTAGGTGGTCCGTTTTCTTTTCTCCAGTGTTTAGTCCCTGTCAGTGAAGCTAGTTCAACCAGTGCTCTTCAGCAGCTTTCAGGAACAGCAGAGAGCAGGAACGAGCAGCCAGAAATGTAGCACTGTTGGTAAAAATACTGCGAGTGACCGCTTTCAGTGCAGGGTTGCGCAAAACCAATCTCAGCAATTAGGGCAAATCTACAGCGTAGAAAAAGAAATGATGGTACCTTGAAATAAAATATATTTATACACCTACAGAAGTGCCTCCATAATGTGTGCACTGTGCAGCAGCTTGAGGAGCACGGGACAATTTCTGGTGTACAGACCACAGATCCAACTGAGGTAACTCCAATCAGATGTTAATAATAATAAAATACTCAGAGGCTTGGAACATCACTGATCTTCAAAGTTACTCTCGGTGCTGATGCCGAAAGGTAACTGCAGGTAAAAGAACTCATAAGCATCCTAGTAGTACACCAGTGTTCACAGAGAAAGCATCCACAAGTAATTCAGACTTTTCTGTCTGGTAATATCTGTGCTTCTACAGGGAAAAAAAAATCTGGACTTTGAGTAAAGTATTGTAAAGATAAACTACAGAAGAAATCTTATCCCCATTTGAAGCAAAATGAAGTGTTTACCTTAGACCAGGTCTTTACCATGAAAATATATGATCTGTATTCTTTTGCAGTGAGTAAACAAACAAGGACATGCATTCGGTGGCCTTCAGATCAGCTATTGGATCTAACTAGTGGAAATAGGAGGGCTGCGCATTAAAAACAAATCCTCAAAACCAACTATTTGGGACATAATGTTTTGCAAATATCTGCAAGGTGCTTAGTGTCACAACAACGGACATTAAACACTTAGCAAACTCTGGATGTAAATACCAAGGTGAGTTACTGCGAAACTAAAGCCCTTCTTGTGAGGAGCTGAGCATCTGAGAATGGCAAGTTCACCAGAACCAGCTCTGGTCTGTGCTCACGAGCAGACACAGACCCAAGATAGGGGAAACTTGAAGCGTGCCAAGAAAAAAAAAAAAGGATCAAATTGTTTGAGCTTAAAATAGCAATAGCATAGCTGAAGAAAAATTTAGAAATTGGAAATTAAAAGAGCATCAGTAGGTGTTTTCATAGCTATTTAAGGAATCTAGTGCTTAGTGCCTTGATTTCCAAGGGCTTAAGAAGAAAGTCTTCAAGAGCAAAACTGAAATACAATAGTAAAAGCATGGAATTTTTTAGATTTTGTAAATTACAAGATCATAGGGACCAACAGAAGACAGTCATTCTGACATCTACTACATATGCAGAGCAAATAATTTACCTTAGTGTGCATTAGACCACAGCTCAGATCAGTCTCTCCGTTTTGACGGAGGTAACAAAAATACAGTATTTCTTTGCTCAGCTCCACTTTCTCTAAGTTGTGACTGCCCCAGCAAAGTAAGGGACAGTATTGATGACCATGAGCAGACAAAAGCAAGTTAGAAGCCAGAGAAAGAGACAAAAATTTAAAAGTAAAATCATGCATAAGATCACATCCATTGATGCTGCTTTTCTTGCAAAATTGCTTTTACCTTTGCAACAAAGGTGGAAGGGAGTATCTATCACATTGCACGGTTCAAAAATAAATTTCAGAGCTAAGTGGGATGAATTCAGTTAGGTGCTTGCAGCAAAGCATGTACTATTTTACTTTCACTTCTGTATGTAGAAGACTGGAGAAACATACAATGATTTTGACAACACACAGATTGGAATATTTCAGGAGTTCAAGGTGTCAAAACATTTATTGCAACAGTTCGGTTAAATCTTTGTAGAGGATCTATAAACATGGGATTTCTTCACGTTGTTAGTACCAAAAATATAATTAGTATATCTTGCTCTACACTTCTAATGAAAACACTTTGCAGGAGAAGATACCAGACAGCTTGGGAAAATTATTTTCTTGGAGACTATCTAGCTACCCTAGGGGTCTAAAGAATGTAGGAAGAACAGCTTACCCTGCACAGATAAGGTAATAGCAAGACCTAAGTGTGCAAACAATTTTAAAGCAGGTAAACCAAACTATTTATTGCGAAGCAAACGAGGTCATTAAGTAGCATTGAGCTAGTGTTCTGATTTTTGTGCCAGCCTGTTACAAGTTCTCTCCTTTTAGCTTTTCTGTTGACAGATTTTTGCTTCATTTTCAGTTCATTTCACTGAACAAAACCAACGGAAAAATGGAAATATCCCTCAGTAAAACTGCAAATTCTCCTGATAAATATTCATTCCCACTTCTTTAAAAGGTGCTTGTTTGAGGTATTATGAGTAGTAGCTATGTGTGTTAAATCTCCCATTCTTTGTACCAGCTTCTTTAAAAAAAAATAAATAAATCAGCCAATGAAAAGTGCCTAGACCGACGCTGTCTCCCTCAGTTAATCCAAGGCCAGTAGAGGGATAATTTGATTAAACTGAGACCCTAATTTATTTAGCTTTAGTTCTGGATCAACCTCTTCTTAATAGAGTGCTGTCGTCTCCAATTGTTTGATGAAAATTAAAGTGACATAAATACCATGGGACTTTTTCAATCTGATTAGTCAGCTAACTTGCATCAATACTACCCCAGCCATCAGGCGCTGGCGTCCTTCCTTTCACCGGCCTTACTAACAACTGACAAGTTCTCCTTGAAGACCGGGCACCCACGCTGCCACTCAGACCCCCACACTTAACCCATCATCCGTCCTCAATGGGTCTTGTTTGACAAGGTGCCCACACCTTTTTCCATTGCTGTTCATCAGACAAAGCTAAATATTGTTTTATTAGCAATCAATAGCCTGTTAATCCCAAACGATTTCACAAATCCACTGAGCTCTCAAGCTGATTATAAACGTTTGGTGGGTTTGGTTTTTTTTAAGCTGCTAAATTTCAGATGGATTTTCTCCTCTCCTCCCAACCCTCCCGCTCTGATATGGGACATTGTAGCTGGTAAGCGAAGCCACAAAAGCAAAAGAGCTCTGCTGTCTTTAATGTTGCCTTTAACTGGACGTTTACAATTGTCAGAGTTTTGCAGTTTAAACATGATCAAACCTGCGCCACCAAACCCTCAGCAGATTTCCTAGCTCCTCCGTTTTCTATCCATCAGTTTGAAACTTAAGAATAAGAGAGCTTCTTAGCCTTCCCTTTTCTTTTACAGCAATATGGTAAATTCTTGCTTAGTCTGTGGGCTGGGAGTCTAAGGGCCAACAGAAAGAGAGGAGTAAGCTTCTTTGATTTACAATATATAAAATGCTAACAAAGCTAGCCATTGCACTATTGAACGACGTACCATTCATGTCCGAGTCACAGACAAAACGCTTGGGCACGCCTGGTGCACTCTGATGATCCCTTTGTTTGCACGTTGGGTCATGGATATATCTTCTGTGAGGTGCAAGGGGATCAACATTACAAACATGCTTCCTCTTGGATTTACCCATCCCGGCTTACACCTACTCTCTGCCTGTCTTTGCCCCGGAGATGTTGATCATGATAGCTGCTAAGATAACGACAATTCACTTAGGTGACGTACTATAAATCACCAGGTCAAGGCAGATAGGCAGCGTTGGTAGGCACGCTGTGAGCATATGAGGCTCCCAGAAACCAGACGCTGACTTTCAAGGCCTTGGTGAGCTGGCTTTGCAAGTGTGGGTTATCTCTGCGCGTCCCTGCTGAATCACTGTTCCTGTAGAACACCCTCCCTCGGCAATGTTGGCACATACCCACCTGAAACAAATCTTGAAAAGCGTGGTCTTTGCTCTTCAGTACATGAAAGTCAACTCTAGTAGAAGTTCTTTTTGAACTAAGTTAACTAAAATCCAAAATGAACTAAACACATATTTTATGCTTTCTATGCAGGGACTTAACATACCCAAATTGTGTGTTAAGTAGAAGGAGAAAACTTACTTCAGCTGATACAATCCTCTGGGGTGCCTGCTGAAACAAAACACGGATTTCCTAAGTTGTCAGCCTTGACAGCAGAGTACCAGTGCTGAAACAGACTGTAAATGTAAAGTTTCAGAGGCATTATTTCAAATCACTTAATTTCCAAAAGTTGGCATGATCTTGGCACAGTTAACGTGAACATATCTGCTTGGAGGGAGCATGATGTTAAAATAGGTCCAAATTTGACCCTTCAGTATCTGTTTTAAATGGCTCTTTCATACAAGCTCAGGTATTTTACGGACTCACCTCAAACTCTTCTTTCAACAATAAAGCAATATTACTTTTTCTTTGGCTACCGTGCATGACCCTGTTGCATTTGCCAGTGGTAAAAATGGGCCTAAAATATTGAAGAATATTTTTCAGTTTTGCATTCTTAACAATAAAAATTAACAAGAAACAGTATCAAGACTAACACTCACTATAGTAAGCACTTCCTGTAGTTTACAATTCCTGTCCAAAACTTATATTTCTACGGCCAATAGCTGTAACATTAGAACATGATTGCTGATTCAAGATTTGAACAGAACTCTACTGCTCTTGAGTTCTAGGGTAAAGCAATACGTATTTTATGTGAAACTTTTTCCAAGCTTTCAGTGTATTCTCAGGCTGGTTATTCTGCACAGCAATAATCGTGCAGTTCTTTTTAAAATAACCATGATTAAATTGCAGATGTTGTATTGTGCAATAGCATGCACTGTTTGAAACTGAAGAATGATTTGCTGGTTTTTCATAAAATAATTTTTATTTAATAATCGGGAAAATTGCCATTGATATCTTAACCTTTTATCTAGTCATTCTGTAAGGAGTATTTGAACATCTAAAACCACATAGGGAATAAAACCTGAAAAATTTTCTTTGACAGCACAGTAAGAAACCCATCATCATCATACAGAGGTGCTAAAGACTGAAAATAGGAAAAGGTTCTTGCTGCTCTGTGAGGTCTGGTTATGCCCCAAACTGCAGCAGTCTGCACAAGCTGCCTCAGATATTGAAGGAGTCTGTCCTGAGCAGCACAATACTCTACAAGCTCTAATTTACCTTAACACACCATGGACAGGTAGCTTTTCAGTTCTTGCTCAGAATACTTGTCTTAAAAGTTCCGTAATGATTTGGTTTTGATGCAATGTTTTCTATAGGAAAAGTAATTAATTCAGGAAGGCAGAAGATACAAATTTGTAAGTACTGTAGCCTATTTTAATGCTGGGTTACAGCCTCGACAGTATGTCAAGACTGCAGTGGCTGCATCTACTAAAGCATTTTGGTTTGTGTTGGAACAGCATTATGGTTTTGAAGCGATTCCCATTTCTGATTTGCCATTTGGATCTGCAGATCACTTTTGGTGGCCACACACAAGATTCTTTTCAGAAGATGCTAACCCAGAGTCTCCACGCCAGGTGTGCAGCAAAGATGCTGCAGCAGCAGAGCTGAGGGTCTGAACCAATGACTGCTCGTTCAGATGGCTCCAAACCACAAGTGCGGGGCAGATCACTAGTGAATCTGGGGGACCAGACTAAATCTAATCTGGTGTATAAACCTCTTGAATTTAGAACCATAGAATCATAGCACAGTTTGGGTTGGAAGGGACCTTTAGAGGTCATCCTAGTCCAACCCCCCTGCAGTAAGCAGGGCCATCTTCAACTAGATCAGGTTGCTCAGAGCTCTGTCCAACCTGCCCCTGAATGTTTCCAGGGATGGAGCATTTACCACCTCTCTGAGCAACCTGTGCCAGTGTTTCACCACCCTCATCATAAAACATTTCTTCCTCGTATCTGGTCTGAATCTCCCCTTTTATTTTAAAGCCATCACTGCTTGTCCTATCACAACAGGCCCGGCTAAAAAGCCTGTCCCCATCTTTCTTACAAGCCCCCTGTAAGTATGGAAAGGCAGCAATAAGGTCTCCCTGGAACCTTTCCCAGGCTGAACAACCCCAGTTCTCTAGCCTGTCCTCACAGGAAAGGTGCTCCAGCCCTCTGATCACCTTCATGGCCTCCTCTGGACTCACTCCAACAGCTCCACAGGAGCTTCTGCATCTCGTGCTTCTGTTTATTGATCTGCTCCTAAGAAACGACTGACTAATGTAAACATAACATTTGCTGTCAGGCTGAGCGTGCTATTATTCCAGAGTTCTTCCTCAGAGGACTATTCCCTGTGGATCAATACACATTGTCACAATTTAGAGTAATTCCTGATGTTTCACTTGGTACCAGGGGTCACCTGCCTCTGCAAACTGAATGTTAGTGTTCATTGATGCTCACGCACTGGTACAATTTTAGGTCACCCCACTTGTTTACTGGAACTCTTTGACTGGTAGCCAGATCACACAGCTGGAAGCTGAGGCAGATGCTCAGCAGCTGTTGTCCAAGTTAGATGAGCAGGAAGGAGATTTACTGCTTTGCTCAAGTTCTCCAAATCACGGGTTCAATTATTTGGCAACATACAGAGCACACTGGAGACAGCAGTTATGCAGTTTAGCTATTAATTGATCAGGCATTTTTGTTTCTTAACCATGGTTTTGTGTAGATATGACTTGGTTTCTTTAATGGCCATATCATTGGTATCCTGAAGCTCTGTTTTCTGAACTTTAAAAACTCAAAACTGAACGTGACACACCGAGAAGCTCAAGATCCAGGGTAGAATTTGAACCAACAGGGAGTGTAATTCCCAGCAGATTCATCTGGATATACAGTAATCAATAAAATTAAAATTGACTCTCAGTGACTTTAAAGGTAGTGGCTTATTTTGACTTCTGGCTTCCATGCTTCGAAATATCCAACAATAAATCTTCTATTAATATTATTTCCACTATTGTCCCCTAGAAGAAATCTGTGACTCCAAAAGCACGAAAAATTCTGCCTTCAAAAGTGTGAAATGAGTATTACCACTTCTACGTTGCCATTACAGTAAACCCGGTGCAACTCTATTGAAACAATACTTTGCCATTTTATCTCAAGTCTGCCCTCCCCAGTAGCTGTCCTGTTTATCCCTTACCAGCAACACTGGAGAAAGTTCTGTGTTCAGTCTCCTGTTCCCGCTTTCATGGCCTGCATGCTTTATTTCTGTTCTGGAAGGTATAGGTCTCTGTGCTTGCCTTCCAGGAACCAACTCATTTTGAAGAGACATTACCAAAATATACTGGCATAACAAAGGGAGGAAAGTCCTACTCAATATGTGGCTTCAGCTACTTCAATGAGAAAGTGTGTGACCCGCCAGTGAACCCCAGATTTGTATACAGCACCAGAGGGCACTCCATAACAAGCAACAACTTTCTATATATTCCCATAGATTTTCCCATACTACCTACTTATTCTTGCAGGCCACTCTGTTTCCTTTTAAGCACACAAACTCCCATTTGAAAATGAGCTGCTCTTCTTATGAAAAGATTGGTCTAGACATTTTTCTAATGCTTGGGAACAGTTTTATTTCTAAACTAGCAGATGGATGGAGCTGCTGTGGACATACGGGGCAGGGGGGCAGGACAGGTCACAGCTATTGCTGCTCCAGGAGCCAGCAAGCCTGCTGTGCTGCAAGCCAGACCAAAGGAAGGGGCTCCTGGCTCACCCACTGGCAGGCCAGTGCACCCAAGCATGACCCAGGGACACACTCTGCTACCGATCGTCTCACCTCCCTGGCCAGCTCTGCCAAGCCCTGGGAATTAGCCCCCAGGCTGTTTAATGTCTCTGTACCGGAGATGGCCGATGCCACTGGAGCGCCTTGGCTACACCCTGCGGGCCGTCCTTGCCAGCTCTGGCAGCGGTCATGTGAAGGCTGCACGGCCATCTCTGTTATATGGTCTGATTTTCACAAGTTTCAGCCTGAGCCCTTCATTTCTGCTTTCCAGAAATTTCTGAATCTGGACTCGATGATCATTTCAGGTCCCTTCCAGCTGAAAATATTCTCTTCTATTCTATTCTAAACCAGTCGGGATCCCTGAAGTCTTTACGCAAGGCTTCACTGGAGGCTGAACCGGCTGCCTGTGAAAGCAGAGCGTCTTGCAAAACTTCAAATATGTTTAGGCAATGAATGCAAAATTGGAAAAAAGCTTAGTTAACACTCCAGATCGGAGTGCCTGCTTTTTCTGTTTGTTGGGGGTGAAACAGAGCCTGCCCTAAGCAGGCTAAATTAATTTAGTTATATACTCTTCTACGTAGCCGGCCACAGGAATCCTGAATTGCTATCCTGAAGTTCTGTTTTCTGAACTTTAAAAACTCAAAACTGAACAACATGACCAAAAAGCTCGAGACCAAATCTCAGCCCAGGTCCAGGGCAGAATTTGCTCTTTTTGTTAACATTCAGGGTGTGAAACCAGACACTTCCTCTGTGCCAGGGATATATTTCCTGAATCCTTTTCCTTTTCACACACGGTCTTTCTGCTGTGGACACAGGAGGGCAGTGCAGTTCTAATTTGGATTCAAACATCTATGAAGCAGATGGTCTCCCAACATAAAGCAAGCTCAGCCCATGTCCAAGCAAAGCCTCCATGCCGGTTAAAGGATAGTTTCTACTTTTTCCTTCATTATTGCACTTGGCAACCCACCCGTAGTTATACTTTTTAAAAAGAAATATATCTTCCTCAACTTCTATATGCATAGCAAGTATCTGTAATGTCTAAGAAAAAAAAGGAAAAAGTAGGGAAAAGGGAAAAAGGTAGGGAAAAGGGAAAAAGGTAGGGAAAAGGGAAGAGAAAAGGAAGGAAAGTTTAAAAAAGTGCAAATGTTTGCTAAGCGTAAGGAAATGGCTCCATCAGTGCTGCTGGGGACCAAATCCTGGAAGGTGCTGATCCCCCGTAATCTCCCTGGAGCCCCATGCCATTTTAAGGGCTCCTGCCTCCCTGGGCTGAACTGAAAAGCAGATCAAGGTGGTCTGAAATAGACCTTCCAAAGGCACCCAGTAACCTTTCTGCGAGATAAAACTCTTCAGACTTCTTGCCGACTGCAGTCGGTACTAACGTGCCGCGTACGCCGAGTACCGATTTCAGCACGGCAGGGGTTAGTGCAGTGGCCTTTCACCCACAGCGAAGGAGGTCCGTCCTGGCTTGGGGATTCAAATAAAATAAATTGAGTTCCGTTCTTAAATGTGTCTCGGTCTTTTTCAATATCTTATAAACAACTGTATAAGCTGTGATAGACAGAGCCTATCAGTGCTGGAGGATGGCAGTGCACTGAATTTTTTTTGGGGAAAACCCTCATCGCTAATGGAATTAATCGCTTACTGGAAATGAAGATGAAAAGTTCTGCCCACAATTTAATGTCATCTCCAGCAGCGGAGTAAAAGATCTTGGTATTCATCAAACAGCCAGAACTACATCTTCTAAACTAAAACGAAACAGAGGGCAAATTTCCACAGGCAATCTCTAGTTTCATAGATTGTTTCTGCCGTCAGTGAAGGTTTTTGGCTTCTCCCTGGAACGCTCTCTTCAAGCTTCGTTGCTCTGTCTCGCCCTGGAAGTGCTAGCGTACCTGCCTGGTGCACTGCATTTATCTGTACTAGACATAAACAAGCTGCTGGACTCAAAGGCATCCAAAAAAGGCAGTCAGGATACCAACTCATGTACACCTCTAAATTAATCGTAGAAATTTTACTTGAGGTAGAAACAGTAACTGCAAGGTTTTAAAATGTGTGAAATAGGTAAAGGAAATAACCACTTAGGTTAGTGATTATTTTTTGCTGATAACCCTTTCAGCGGATTTGCTCTGATCCGTTCTGATGGGTCAGCCTCCTTGTTCAAATTTCCTCTGTAAAACAGATTTCCGCTGCCACATTCCGTTTATTTTAGTATATTCATTTCACAGTGGTTCTTCCAACCAGATACCCATGTGAAAAGGTATTTTGCAAAGTAAATGACTAACACCACCCGAACAAAAAAGTCACTGAAGTAAATGAGTAGTGGGGGCAATAAAGATTGCCCTCCTTGGTGCAATAATTGGGGATTTTTTTAAGCACACCATCTTGCTCTTTTTTTTTTTTCCCCCCACAGCAGCTGAGGTAAAGTAAACAATTTAGTGTGAACATAAGTCTGTTGTTAGCAGGATATTGACTTTAACCAGGCTCTTACCTTCTGCAGAACCTGAGGAACGGGGTGTTTTTGAAACCTCCCCAGCACCGCTCAGGGTCCAGATCCCAGCGCATACCACGGTGTTGAGAAACATTTGGAGAGCACGTGGCTACGTGAGATGGGTAGTGTTTTACATACAGTACCACACAGGATGCAGTGGCATTACACAAGATCTTACAGAATCTTTTGTAGCCACATCAGAAAAGAAGTTTTTATGCTGAAATGGAACTTTATCAGGAATATGTTTTCATTAAACTCTGTTAGTTGTTCATTTGTGGCACTTCCTAGTTGTTTTCAGTTTGAGCCTTTTCATGGACGGTTTTGTTCCTTGGGAATATATATATAATCATACAGAGATATACAGAAATTTTAGAAATCACTGATGATATCTGCAGCCATTATTTTGTACTGTTGTTTTATAGGCATTGCTAGCTAATATTTCAGTGAGCTGCACTATATCCTAACATATTTCTGCATTGACTGTTCCTATATTTCAACTTTCAGCTTACTAAGTATTGACTGAAGTGTTGTCAAAAAATCACGCGATCCTGTAGCACGTTTCATTTTGACTCCTTGATTTATCTCCAGCATGAAGCAACATGATGATTCTTTAAAGGCAGATAAAAAAATAAATCGAGTGGTTTCAAGTACTTATTCCAAACAGGTAAAAAAAATTTATAATAATAGAAGACATACAAGTAAAATAATCACTTTTGCTAACACCTCATAAGATAATAATGATAATTTTGTTTCTGACAAAAGTAGCCTGCTTCTTTTTCTGGTTTCACGTTCCTACCACAGCCTAAGACATTTCCATATGAATGAAAACCTAATTAATCTGAAAACTAAACCTGTAAAGAATGGATCAGCCAGGTCAGTCTCTGCATTGCCTCAACATGTGGCTAAAACACTGCAGTAAAAGAGGAGAGCTGGGATGGTGCTGCTAAGGGCAGGGAGGGAGGGAGGAACCACTCTTAGGAGCAACATCTTCAGTTTGGATCTGAGGCCAACTTCCACTGAATTCAAGGGAGTCACAGCACTGAGGGCCTTTCACTAGGGCAGTTTGCTTATAAAGTCCTCTAAAGAAATACTAGATCCACTAAAAAAAAATAAAAATCAATTTGAAAATATTAAGGTAATAACACAGAGTATATACCTTCTTCTGAAGGCATACTTTTCCAGTGAAGGTGTATGTGACATAAAAAAGGAAAGAAATGGCTAAAAGTCAGGCGGTAAAAGAAAAATCACAGGAAAAATCAAGAACCTCAAAAATAAAATTACTGAAATTGAGAAGATGCACTTCAAAAAGAACTACTTTAAAAAAACGCATTTATGGAGCCAATACTTTGGAAATTGGTTGCACTGGCATAAAAATATGGAGCAGCTCCCTCTGCCTTTCTTTTTGTCATAGGTTTGTCATGTGCAAAGCAATCAAAATAATCCAAGCAGTCACTGGAATTAAATAATTTATTATAAATAAATTTTAAAAAGGAAGGACCTGCACAATATCAGTAGTTTGAAAGACACATTCTTCAGTGGGATGCTAGAAATTTTTAATCTGCATTCCTATCAATGTATGTATTACTCACCAGTGCAATATATGCTGCTAATTAAGGTCATCTATGAGATACTTACATAGTCAACACCTAACCTATAAAATTTATAATTCCTTTTGAATTTTCACTAAAACCATCTTGTTAGAAGAATGATACAAGGACTTATACACAGCAAAAAGCATACAGCAAAACATTTGAAATTTGGTTACCTCAGTACTGGGTTTCTTTAGCCAATTACATTTTTTTATTTTCTCAGAGTGAAAAATAATGATGCCTCTGAGCTTTTCTTCCCGCCCCCCCCCGAGATAACAAGCATAAAGTTAAGAAAATTTGATCAAGTCCACACGGAATCTTCTTTAACATTGGTTTCAGCTGCGATTATCTGCTAAAGGATCTTATTTTCTTCCATATTAATGCAGCTGACCGTGAGAAAAAAAAATAAAAATGTTTTCAATCTTAGTGGGTTGGTTTGGGAAAACTTTAAAGGTGGCAGGACTAGATTTTGGCTTAGATCATCCTTATGAAGTATCTACTATCATTGTGACAATTTTTATTTAGAGAAAAAAATGTTTATTCATGGAATTAAATAGGAGAAATCTTCCTGAGGATGCAATGAGCAACCAGTTATGGCAAATAATTGTCCCCAAGTGGGTTCCTGAACTGTATAAAATGTTCAGAAAATAAAGTAATACTCAACTACAGAAAATTATTTGAGCTTTTACAGAGGGGCTACATGAGGCTACACGAATTCATACATTTTGTTTCTTGTCATTCTGTTACAGTAATAACAACATTTTTAATTGTTAATGAAATTTGGAGGCAGAACTGTTGTTGGTTTTGGTTTGTATTTTTTCTAAAGAAATGTGATAACTAATATTTCATTCCTTCCCCGTTTCACTGGTCTAATTCTGCTTTCATTTGCAATCTGTGTATAATCATTCCTGATCCATAGGAACATGTCAGGAAAAAAACAAACATAGAGCCTCTTTTTTAAAAAGCACTTTCATAAGATATTATTCAAAGTTACAGGATTTTTTTTTTGGTATTTCAGGCAGAGCATTCCTGAAACATCCATGCCCTCCCACCATCTTCAGCAAGCTGGTTGGACAACTGTGAAGGTTAGCAAGAAATAAATGTCAAGAATATTAATATAATGAGATCATGGCCTGGCAGACAAACCGTTTTGAAAACTAAGATCCACAATACATCTCCTAGGCAGCCAGAGGATATGACTGAGGTAAAGGGATGACTGTACAGAAATATACCCCAAAATCCTATAATCCGTTTGTCCATAACTATTTCCAGCCACCAGAATCAAGAACAAACAAACAAAGCAATCTGACCTCGGCAGAAAAGATAAAGGGAACTGCAAACAAATCTAAAATTCCATCTCCCTCATCAACATGCTCAAAATGCCCTCTGCAGCCCGCGCCGGAGAGGAGCGGGAGAGCCCAGCCAGCGCGCTCGCTCTGCAAAAACACCCTTGGGACCAAAAAAATCTCAACAGCGGGATGAAAGAAAGTGCCATATCAATTTCAGTTCCATTCATCACTGCTAAGTGTCAAGTTTAAGAAAGTTTCATTGCCCATAAATGCTCAGATCATAAGCAGCTGCACATGATATCATTTCGATCCCGGTTGCGTGTAAAACTCGTATTTCCCCCGAGCTTTGTCCCTAAGCTGCAGCCTGACAGGCATCAGCGAGATCCCGCTTGCTTTTTTAAAAAAGCCTGCGCAGCGTTTTTACATTTAGCAGCTGAACCAAACTTCACAAAAGCAGCCGAAAAGAATTGGTAAAAGGTTAGGATAGATTGACTGTTTCCAAATTGGAATACTAATGATGATCTTTAATGAAGCCTGACAGTACAATCTGTTTCTTATTGTTCCCTAAGTGCTGGCTACTGATCATATTCACTGGCTTTAGGTGACGGGGACAGACAGGGACAAATGGGCCCCACTGGTGAGCAGGACTGTGCACAGCTGATCTTTCAACAAGGATTAAATTAATTAAAATTATTCTCCCATCAGAAGAATCAATCTTTTGATTTGTTATCGTCATAGCGATTATTAATTTTGAATGATGTCTAATTGGTGCCACTGCTGTTTGGGTCAGCTGGCTTTGTAATCTTCTTAGAAAGCAGTAAAGAATACATAATGTTAGCGGCCCTGACAGGGCGTAGGGGAGCTGAAGGAGGAAAAAAAACATCCCCAACTTGATTTAATACCTCTCATAAATGCAAGAACAATGGAGAAAGAAGGCAAAGTACCTGCAAGACCCAAGTGGTGAAAACTGACTTTGCTTTATTAATTTCACTGCTTCTAATACATAATGAAGGCACTTTCTGATAAAGCTAGCCTTAAAGAAATGTTTTATTATAGCGTTGATAATAAGCACAATTGGAAATACTTCGTTTTCTGGGCAAAGACAGTATGCTCAGAGCTGGACAGGACTCAGGGGACAGCCCAGGCTGATCAAGGAGGTCACCACTAGACTTCAGAGACAGGACCTGCACAGGTTGCATAGTATCTGCCCCAGCCAGTTCCAAAGATGGCCCTAGCACTGCAAACATCTCCCATTTATTCACCCAACCAATCTTCTGAAACTGATGTCAATGACCACATGATTAGAATTGGGAAGATCTGGTCCTCTACTCAAATTTTTAAGGTATTTAAGCACTTTAAAACATCAATGGGAGCTTAGAAGAAATCATAGGCGTACCTGCATGTGGAGCACGGTTGCCCATCTGCATGGTGTTGAAATTTGGGCTGGATGCGTTATCTCCACAGTTGTATGCTCAAATAATGCCTAAGTCATCCCTGCAAACAGGTGTAGAGCTTCTTGTTTGTTGCTCAGATTGAAGTGACGAAGTAAGAGAAAGGCCACGCTCTGTGCCTTGTAACAACAGGCATCGTAGTGAGGTGAGGACACAACCGCTCCTGACGCAGCTGGTATACCGCAGGAGTTTTGCCTCCTGTTCACTTTTGAATGATAAATATATGACTGCCCTGGATCATCTGAAGCAGAGCTAAATTCTGAATCTTGGATGATATTCACACAAATTAAAGCCCTGGAGAATTCTCTTGAAGCAAGTGATATTTGAATCTCACTCAGATGAGAACAGAGACATAATTCTTACTTTTTTTGCTAGCCTGTCTTTTCTACACATAGGAAATTTACAGAATCATAGAATCTTTAAGCTTGGAAAAGACCTGTAAGATCGTCAAGTCCAATTGTTTCTATCTTGCCTGATCATAAATATACAACAGCAATAGCGTTACTTTGTGAATGGAGCAGTTCATCTGGGAAGGCATCTATTTCATCAGTGAAATAGGTGTCTGGGTGGTAGATATCCATACGACCTAACACATTTGGGGGCTGAATGCATTACCTCCCTCTTCCCTGCAGCTGGCAACAGGAGGCATTGCTCTCTTTGCAAATGCACAGTTTCGCCTTCCCTTTCTCCAGCCACGCTCTCAAACTAGACAACTAGCTGTCTCATAGCAAAAGGAAACGCGTTGCAAGACAAATAAGAGTGGTGCAATCCTGATTTCTCTTGGAGTGATCTCTTCTTCTCTAGGAAGAGGGCATAATTGTTTTAATCCCCATGTTTTACCTAAACCCCAAGTTTGACTGAAATAATAACAACTGAGTAAAAATTATTTCATTCACATTAGCCCTTTGAAGTCAACAGCAAAACTATCAACCCGGGAGTATCCATCCACTGCACTGGATGAAAACTAGACCTTTTGCGATTTTAGCTGCGTTCTGTAAGAATTTCTGTTTAACCTGATCTTGTCAGGCTTTACTGTAGGCCACAATTCCCACCAAATCATCTTCATTCAAGTAGTAAAAAGATTTAAAACCCCTGGTTTTAATTCCTCATCCTTCAGATGGTCATTCTTCAGCTAAGAGAAAGCAAGATAAACCTCCGCCAAATTACAGGTCTATGGAACAGTATAAATAAAAACCTTTTATATGATAGAGCCCAAATCTTCATTTGAGTTTGGGGAGCTGGAATATCCATACCTGGGTCCTATTTCATAGGTTAAAAGCTTTTATACTTGTTAGATGAAGTTTCTTTTTGTCTTTTTTTCCACACACATTCCTCCTACTTGTTCTGCTGTATTTGGTTAGACTGGGCACACTGATCTTACTCAACACTGTTAATAACTGTTTAAACAAGGAGTAAGCTACAGATTGTAAAGTGCAACTATTGTTCCTGGCCCCAGCACTGTTTTGAGATATACATAGAGATGACTGAATAAATTGCATCTCTACAATTTCCTTTGTTTCTTGGTTTGAATGTCCTGTTCTGCAAAATATTTTTAAGGAAATTAAGCTCAATATCATTACTAGTGCTCCCACAAATCCTCTCTCTTTTTTTTTCAACAAACACTCCAGCTTTTTTTTTTTTTTTCTTTTTAAAATAGCATGCATTTAAAAACCGGACAGAACCAAAAGCTGCTAACTAATGTCCAGTGGGACAGTACCAGCTCCCAACTAGGACTGGTGTTCTATCAGTTTTATCACATCTGCAGTCAGAAGAGATAAGCAGGTTTAACGAGTCTCATTGAAATGCATATTGAGAATTTTATTTCCACAATGAGAAGAGTCTGAGACAAAAAAAAAAGAGATTAAAATATTTTGAAAGCTACACAAGGCTATCATTGTTTAGTTCGGCTTTGAATCATGCTTGAGCTCTAATCTTCTTATTATACCCTGTTTAGAGAGACAGCTATTTTGATTGGGGTTTCAAAATTCCTCTAAGTACGAAAGTGTACATTAAAGCAAGTTCATTAAAGAATCCACTTAATTCTAAATTCAGTTCTCCAAAATGTATGTGTTTCCTTGCTAATTAGTATTGCTCTTTGTCCAAGTGTATCTAAATATAACAGTTCCTATTCTTCCTTATAAACATGATGCATTTAACTTAAGCATTATAATAGTCTGGTAGTGATAACTATTTTTACACACTGGGAGGCTGTGGCATAGACAGAACATCCAAAACACAACCAGCAGGACACCAGATGTTTATGTCCGTGAATCAAATCAGTGGTTTAGCAGTGATTAGGTGGAATGAACAGCTTCCCCCTGCCCTCCCATGACAGCAGTGGAATCCAATATTTATATTTTGTAAACATATTACTGGAATCCAGTACACTCACCTTTACACACACAAAAACTTTTAGTCCTGAGAACTATATTAGTCCTTCGAAGTGGTAGAAGTGCCTGTCTCTTCTTCTCTAAACGCAGCTCAAAACCACTGTGGGCATTTTCACATTCAATGAAAGCCAGCCACTCCAAAACTCAGAAGTTCCAGGAACATACACACACATTAAAAAAAAAAAAAAACAAAAAAAAAAACCAAAAAAAACCCCACAAACCACAGAAAAGAAACCCTGCAAGCCGGATCAGAAAGGAGATCCACCAGCTGTACTCGCTGCATAAACAGTATGAATATTTCTGTCCACCTACATTATAAACTCTTCTTCAAATAAGGGTAATATAACCTGGAAAGTTTTTATTATTTCAGGATTCCCTGAAGTAAATGCCAATGCCTGATGAGATACTGCTTCAAGTAGTGCAGGATCTGAAGCCTCCAACAGCTTTTTCCTTTGATACAAATCTGACTGTAAAATTGCTACTTACTTTACAAGAATCTAAAAAAGAAGTCAGGTCTTGAAAGGCATAACTACATCAAACGAAAGCAACATGGGAAGAGAAAACCCGTGTGTACATTGAAAACAGAGCTTAAATAGAGCCAAGGTAAACTATTTGCAGAGAAGGCTCTCCTCTCTTTCCAGCTGCCATGATTTCTACACAACTTATTTGGATAATGTCAGATTTTTGTAAAGAAAACTCAGCTTCTAATGGTGGTTTTTAGTTTATATGGCGACAAGCTTTCTGGCATTCCTCACTCTTTTTGTTCCCCTAAATACTTTCCCTGCTGGAAAATGCACTGATTCCAAACAGCTATAATGGCTAAGTCCTCTAGCAAATGTCTTAAGTACCTGATTTTGAATAACACCTTGTCCAAGGAATTGGTCAGTTGTTAACCTTTAACCCTCCGGACTGCCATGCAGGAGGAATCCGCTTAAAATTCTCATTGTAAAGATACACAAGTAGTAGTATTAAGGCTATTTGACCTCAGGATTTTCTGAAGGTAACTTTTGGACGTAATTTTCTCACATCTTTTTGCATTTGCAAATAATTCCTTAAACAACAACCCAAACAAACTTACTTTTCATGGTGTGTTTTTTCTTATTTTTTTTTCTTCTTCTTCTTCTTCTCCAGTTTGTGATCCCATTTAGCCGTGAGGGAACTGAGAATTCTTTCCAGAAAAAGTTGCAAACAATTTAGGATTCAGAAGTGCCTAAGAAAGGAGCTGTATTTACTTTCCCTGGGACGGAGGACATAAGCTCTCTCTGTCAGCTGATCTTTCTCCTAAGAGTTATGTTAAGTGACCAGAAATCGTCACTAGGTATAGACCTGCCTTATGCATGGAACTAAAAAGAAACCTGTATAATGCAGACAGATGCCATCACATTTTTGTATAATAGCACAAATACACAGCTTGTAACTGTTGCAGACTGATAACGAAACTTCCTTGAAAAAGCAGCAATTACAATTTTGCCATGCCACATGAGGTTCTCTTTACAGAGGAAGTCAGACTTCTCAGTTATCTTGCATCTAGATTGCAAGAGTGCAGGTGCTGCAGGGAGGTGAGACACATATGTAAACCAAGTTACAACGTAGGATGCAGAGTTACCCCTTTCCTC
Organism: Psophia crepitans; assembly: GCA_013399095.1. Lineage (NCBI taxonomy): Eukaryota > Metazoa > Chordata > Aves > Gruiformes > Psophiidae > Psophia > Psophia crepitans. Next base: position 181,657 of record VWZZ01001254.1, read on the forward strand.
TGGTGGTATTTATTAGGAAATACCACCAACGCTGCAATATATTTTGGTCTCACCTTCTCTTTAACTGTATTTCCAACCATTCCATTGAAACTACAAGTGAAATCCTGCCCCCACTGAAATTACCGGAAATTTAGCTCCTAATTTCAGTGGAAGGAAGAAGTCATCAGTCACATGGAGAATTCCTTTTGTGTGTAGAAACGCTTCACTGACAAATAACTATATAAATACACCTATTTATTTTATTTATAACTAACCACCAACTCTTGAACCCAGACCTCCTTGCTGACTTGAAATACATAGAGAACACAGGGCAGGGTGGGCAGTGGTCAAAGCAGGATCGCATTAAGCTCCAGGCAGTGCATGTGCATGTCCAAGGGTCCAGAGGACAAGACCGTATGTCAAGTGAGGTGGGACTGTGCCGCACGCACAGCACGCTTAGGTTCATTACACGTGCAATGAAGAGTTGTCGTGCAGAGGCACAGGGGACACGATGTCTCTGCTGTCAGACCTACACGTCAGGTGCTCCCCCCCTTCCCAGTGGGGGCTCTAAGGGATTGTGCTTGAACATGGGACGAGGCCAAAGCGCAGTGGGGTAGCCGGAAGCGTAGAATACCCCAGAGCAGATCAGCCATGCCACCGAGCCACCTGTACCCCCTGCTTATGGACCACATCATGAGACACAGTTCAGGATGAAACTTACTTGGCTCAGGCTAGGTTCGTAGTCTGGATCTCGAGTGTTATCTTAACCCCATCTCTTGGTTAGGCATCTCTTCTTGTCACAAATATTTTACTGTGTTAAAGTGTAGAACGTAAGAGTTCTTTAAGCAACGTAATTTCTTGCTGATGGTCCTACAAAGTAACAGCTCTTAAAGATATTCTGGTAGCCTGGGAATAATATATTCTCTTTAGCATTGTAGAGGGATTGTCTTTGAATTGAAGGAGAGCAAAAAATGGATTACTTTTTCTATGGATACATCTGTTTTCATGACGTAATTTTAAAATTACTAGCAGTAAAGCCAGCAGCTGTAGATAGATGCCAGCATCTAAAGCTCAAACTGAAAGTCTCAGGGAGTCTGGTTCATAGAAGCTGTCTGTCTTGTTTATAAGGGTGGAGCTGATTATGATTTATTCTTCAGATATGGGGAAAATGTTTTACAGTGAGTTCCTGAAAACAACGCCTGATTCATCTAACCCCCAACTTCTGTTGGCAAAAAATTATTACTTTAAGGGCAACTAAGGAGAGACCTGTTATCTAATAAGTAAAACAGCAAGCTGAAAAACTTATTTTCCTGAAATCTAGAAGAAGGATGCTGCTTAAACTGAAACTGCTATGAACCCTGGCAATATCATTATGCTGTTTCTGGTTTAGAACCAAAGTAGTAGATTTCAAAGAGCATTTGCAGTAAAGCAGGATAAAATAGACTTCTTGACACTGCAATATCGCCAGTCCTTTGATTACAACTCATATAGAAGTCAAGGATGTTTAGCATTTGAAGGGTTCACCTCCAAAAGACAATGAACGTTACTTGGGAAATTAAACTGCTGCTGGATTGATGAGAGTCCCTGAGCAGAAAGTGAGACATATATTCCTTTCTCTTCCAGCCTCTGAGACTTAGTCTACTGGTGTGTGAAAGAATGGCAGGTGCCTAAATTGTACCAGTTCTGGGTTTGTTTGCAAAATACAACTGCCAACTTACTTACCACAAGCAATCGCTATATGTTCAGTCCTGAAGATGGTCTGAGGAGTCTGACTGTGGGGAAAGGCTGAAGGGCTGAACTGCGGTGGAAAACAGACCCTGCCAAGGAACACGTGCAAGCAGCGAGCTGGAGTTACACATCTTGTGTAACAAAGTGTCTCAGTCTCACGTTTGAATAGGTATATACATATTCAGTAAACAGGAAACACTGCATGGCAGTAATTATTTTGCCCTTTGATGACTTCGAATGAAATTCTGATCCCAGCAAAGTCAAAAGGATTTTTTTTTTGCAAAAGACTTTGACAGAGGCCAGCTTTCATCTTTCATGGCTGATGGTCCTTTTGCTTGTGCCAGTCTCAGAACCTCACAGACTCAACACTGTCTGTCTTTGCCAGTGGTGCGCTGCTGACAGCGCATCACCTGGCAGATGGTTTTGTCATCCAGTGGAAATCAACATAGGTTGATTCTTAATTTAATTTTAATTTCATGCTTGCTGGCACTTTTTCTTCCCTCGACATGTATACGTTATTATAGCCCATGTGTTTCTCCCTACCAGAGCACAGACACTTTTTGACACACACATTCTTTTTTGAACACTGTATTTGTATATTTTCTTGACCAAAGCAAGAAGTAACCTTTCTGTTGGATGCAGTACACAGTCTCCTCTTAAGTGTCAGAAGTAATCCTCCTTGTGGTTTTGTTTTTTTTTTAAAGAGAAAAAAGAAAAAGGAAAAAAGAAACACACAGCAAATGTATAGTGTAACTGCAGTCTTAGAAACAATTCTTTTGCTCCCACTTATGGCAACTATTACCAGTGCTGCTATCAAATCAGATATTTTTCTTTGAAGTTTGCACAATATTTCCTATCAATTCTGTCCAACAGACCAAACAGCTTTTTTTCTGCCATGTCTTTTGCATTCATTTAAGCCAGTTACATCCCATAAATCCAGCACACTTTACCTTCTCAGCTCTCAAGTAAAGCAGGGTCGCCAGCATGCAGAGATGTTGTTTCACTGAAATATCCATTAAAAGACATTTTTTTTTCCCCTCTTTGTTCTAAAGAGTTCCTTAATCTTTCTAAAGTTTTATGTTCTTTATGAATATTCAGATATTCTGGCTCTGGGGATTTTGAATCGGTCCAACCTTGATAAACTTTCCTCACTTTCTCAATATTTGAAGCAACAGCATACAGATATAAAGTGTAAGGATAAGTAGCCAGTGGTCCCTCTGTAATCTACAACTAGCACAGCAACATTTTGCCGGCAGGACTTCACTGGGCTGTAATCAATGCGATTCAAATTCTCCTTACCATTTTCTCCAGGTCATTTTGGAGGAAAGCACAGAGCAGGATGACAGAACAATAAAGAAACCAAAAATACGTGCTCCATTTAAACCTTCCCACCACGTTTGGCTTTTCCCCATCCATTAGCCAGTGCTTTTCAGCTTATACAAGAACCATGCATCATTTGCAAATTCCTTACACATAGCACCAGGTTATCCCAAGCACAACCTGAAGGACACAGCGTCCTCTGGCCACCTCAGGTTCCAGTTTACAGGCCAGGAGAGAAAGACAACCTTAATATAAGTGCCACATAAGCAGATAAGCCAGCCTCATTTATCCAGAATCCTTAGGTTCAAGAGACTGGTCACTGATCCGAATTTGCAAATTTTGGGCCCATGTTTGATTTTCAAACACCTTAAAGTGGAAAGGCACAAGAAAAGTTCAGATGCAGAACCTTCCTCCAAAGATACATGTTTAGTTAGGGTCAGTCAGAGCAAACAGATGAACAATAGATATGTATGCATTAAATCCAAGAGGCTCTGCATATTTACATTTGTGGACCCACTTTTGAACACTTTACCCTGTAAACCTTTGTCTCAATCTCCCAAAGTATAATGACGAAAATTCTGTTTCAGTCATTTGGAAGATGAAAGCAAAGCTCTGAACTCATTGAAGGCTGCCTGGACCCCCAAATATCTGGCTGTTCCTAGGACAGATCAACAGTCCAGTGAGGTCCTTGAATTTTTAGTAATATTTAAGTGAAGGAAAGAGTAATTGGAGGTATTGCTATTGTAATAAAAACAAAACCCCACATCGCACTTACTGGGAAAATCCTCAAGTATGCCTTAAACTAAGATTTGCTTTAAAATACCTCCTTTCCTCTGCTGACTCGAGAAGATAAAAGCTGTCATTCATTGGACATCTTCTATTTAATTTTGACACTTCTCAGACAACGTACTTGTGGATTTCTGCTGTATTCTGTGTCCCCTGTACCTGGAAAAAGCTATGTTTCTAGATCTCATTGTTCATAAAGCACAGATCTTTAAAATTATTTGCTAATCCTATCAATTTCTACTGTAGGCTTGGTTAAGTTGGCATTAAAAACCTTCAGGGAAATACAGAAAATTACTCTAGACGTGGCATAATGTGTTTATGTGTATGGAATACTTGCTGTTTATGAAATGAGCATACTTAAGGAAATTTTAGTCAGCCAGATAGCAGGGGTATCAGCTAACAAATTGCTCACATCACATGCCCTGCTCTGTGCATACTTTACTGATGCCACTCCACTATTCTCCACTGGCATGGCAAGTATATCCACTGCAATGTAGAATTCCTTGCATGGTGAAGAAACTTTTAAAAGAAATATCACCAAATAAGAAAAATGAAAAAGCGGAAGGTTGTTCCGAACCGTCGAAACAGCCAAAGCCCCAGAGGTGATGCGCTTTGTTCTCACTGTATAGGTTTAGGCTGTGTGTTCTTTCACGGAAGAAAGAGTTTACTAGTTGTGACCAACAGAAGAATATAGGTTAATCATATTGCCCTGCTTTATATTTTATTCAAAAGTATGTGAAAAGTTCATATAAATGTTAAATACCTGTTAATTAAACGCCCCTTTTGCCCTCCCGTGGCAATTTCCCAGGCAGCTGGGGTGGAGGGGGAAATCCCCATTTCAGCCATGGATTGCCGTGTATGGCTAAAGACCAAACCAACCGGATTTATTAACTTCATATCTAGCGGCAAGGAGTTTGTGTCAGACCCACCACAGCCCTAATAGATCTCCTACTGGGCCACAAACACCAGTACAAATGGCAGGGCTGCCAGCACAATCCCGGCGTGAATGGGCCTAAATTAGCCAGTGCTTAATATCCAGTTTACTAACACCTGTATTAATTAGTACTGTATCACTGTGAGGAGGACTGCTGTTAGACAAGGCATAATCCCATAAGCTTGGCATTTGCATATCCCTCATTAGCTGATTAAAACCTGAAGGAGGCAGGTTTTTGCAGCCGGTGGGTCCATTCCAACGCTCCGGCTGCCTGGGTGGCTTGATAATGAAGTAACAGTGGTGAATGTGAGGTTTATATGTATGGAAGGGATTAAGAGTATTAGAGTTTGTGTGAACCGATGTTGCCATATTCTCTCTACTGGATCACAGTAATTGGATGGGAGGAGCAAGAGTGGATCCATTAGTTTTGTCTGTTTGCCCAGGAGCTGGGTGCTAGAGATTCAATTTTGCTTCCTTTTGCTCCTTTGCTTTTGTGAAGCATGGCTGCTTTGTCTAGGCGAGCCCTTAGCACCTCTGTACACTACCCACGCTAAGGCGATTCAGCCACAAAGAAGAAACCTCGGAGACAGCTAGCATAAAATGCAGCCTAGACTCAAGTACTACTTGAGGGCAGCACAATCCTGCCTAGCCCAATCCTGGGAGAGAAAGCAAGAGATAATTGAAATCTATAAACACCTCTGGAGCCTTTTTATTATTTTATTAGTTCTCCACATTTGGGCTTAACAAACCTCATCATCAAAGAAGCCTTGAGCTCCTTACAAGAAAACTGAATGGCTTGAAATTTCACTGACTTAAGGAGCAATTGTTGAGAGTATTTGCTGGGCTTGCATAATTCCAATGCAAAAAAAATCCATTTCCTACATTATTTGTACAGCTGGAGTAATCACTCTGTGAGACCGATGATGTAAAAAAAAAAAATAAATTCGCAAGATTCTCTCTCCCATAGTGCCAACAACGCACCTTCAGCGCCAGCAAGAAGAAAACTCACTAAACAGTTCAGGAAAGCCTGGTGCCAAAGGCAGGCTTGGCAGGATGTGAAGCCACAAATTATGCACAATAAACATTGATTAAAAGCGTAGTGGTTATTTGGGGGAATATTTTAGACATTCTAACACGGCTACATCATTTCAGCAACAGTTTGGAGAGCACTTTCTTCTGTTCGGGGTAGCTTGACATTTGAAAAACGGCTACATAAATGAAGCTGTGAGCCACAGAAAAGATGGGACTATTCAAATATAATAACACCAGTAGAAGCAACACCCGTGGGCAGAACTTTTTTTACCGTTTTTAAAAATATTGTTTCCTCCCTAAGCTTAACACCATCATTCTACTAATTACACTTCCCTGAATTTTGGTAGTAAAGTCTCTGGTTTTGTATTGCCTCTCTATTTTGTGGGGAGTTTTGTCCTAAACAATGGCAGTTGTTTGTGAAATATGAGAAACAAAAAGTTCCTTTATTTAAAGAAGTGAGGAAACTGAAAATATTCTTGTCTTTATGAGTACATAGATTTTAGAATAACCAAATGCATAGTGGCAGCGCAACATTAAGGGATAACGTGTAATTTGCCCTTCTGTCACCCCAGGTTTTCCTTACTGGAACAGTTTGATCAGTATGAAACTATCATGACACAGACCCTACTTACTGAGCACCGAATGAATCTGTATTACTATCTCCATGTACACAACACAATAGTGTTACATGCATTTTAATAATGCTGTGGTCATTTATTGCCTTTCACCTGAATTTTGCAAAGGAAGAAGACTATACTGTGTTTATAACTGGATGCAAAGGGAATGTTGAAATTAGAGACAGCCCGACATTTAGTCCATAATTCCATTTCTGAATTATATAGGCTTCATTAATGCCTGCAGCAGGCTGTGCACTGACCTGATGAGGCAGCTCAAGGGTGTGAGAAGATACACATCGAAAGTAGCTTTGCATCTTCTTCCTCCCAGTCCATTAGAGATCAAGGGCAGGCACAACCAACCTGCCTGGCTGCTGGAGCCCCTAAAATCCAGACAGGAACTGCAACTCTCCAGCTATAGCTTTTGACTGCAGGAACACACCCAGCCCTAAGCACTGGAAGGGTTCTCCAGGAGGTGACAAACTTGGGAGGGGGGGGAGGGGATATGGGACACGGGCTCTGTCACAGAGCCTCGTATTCGTACAGCTGAGTCGAATCCTTGGATTCAAACATTCTTAACCTGGATGGTGCGAGATACAGCACTGACAAAGATTCCAGGAGTTGAGTTTCCGCACTCACTGACCTCCACTGCCTCAGTGGGTGACAATCACATCACGTACAATATTCCTTCTCTGTATGTGCTGCAGGCTAGAGCTATAAACAAAGCTCTGCCCATTTCTCGTTTAAAACAGCGTTGATAGCAGCCAAGAGACCAAATAAAAATCTATGTCCATATTATTTTCCTATTTTTCCCACAAAAATTTTAGTTTTGCAGTTACACTACTTAAGATGTGTCTGCACCTAAGTATCTCTAGAAGATATCACAGTAGTGCCCTGTCTACTCCCCGCTTTAACTGAACCCTATCTGCCATTAGAAACAAGCAATTCTCCATGTCTTTACCCAGTTCTCAGTTATGGCAACCAGAATTCAGGCAGGCTATGTTTGACCTTATGGGAATTTCAGGAAGCTACACAAGGTACCACCAGCTCGTGCAAGCAACCACTTTCCTCTCTTGATGACAAAGCCCTTCATTTCCTTTCTGCTTTCTCTTCTTCTTGCAGGGCTGAGTCCTCTGCAGCAGCTCTGACAATGCCAGTTTTGTCTGCAGGGTAATTCTACCTATAAAACACCCTATCCGGCCTCACAGCTATGAAAAGCAGGTCACCACCACACTGTGTGGATGATTGATGAAACAGTACCGGTTGCCAAACCACTGTGGAAAGAACACACGTTTGTCTAAATACTACATTTCCAGAAACTCAGGTTCTGCCAGGACTAGCGACAAAGAGGAATGAGGCTGCCCTGGGGTGAGCTGTAGGTGTGTCGACAGCTCCTTAAGTGCTCTACTTTGTGCCTCTGCTGGTGAAATCCTGTAAAAGGGAAGGGGGCATCAGAAGTTCCCGTGCTACCTCTTCTTCCCCCCAAGGAAAGTGTAATTTTAGTTCCGATTATTTTCATGTGACGGTTTATAACATAACCCCAACAAAAAGATTCACTGCCGGAACAGAACGGACACTGAGAAGGTAAATACTTCTTGAACCAGTCGGGCTGTAAGTGCCAGCCCTTGCAAATCTGGAGAGTCAGACACATCGTGTGTCTGCTGCAAAACCAGAAGAGATTACAAAAGAGGGTTTCCTATGACAACCAGATTCTGTGGTTCCAGTAAGCTCTTCCAGAGTAATGTTCCCCTATTGAAGCAGGAATTCATTTAAAAATTCATAGAATTCATTTGGGGGTTTTGAGTGAAATATCCATCACATTTCTTCATATAAGAGCAAATGCTCAGGTGTGTTTTCACCATTTACTCCGAACTGCTGTCTAAACATCTCACTGCAAGAGAAATGATGTTGTCAATCAGCCAGTCAGAACGTTAGCTTGCTGATATGTCTTACTGGAGTAGACAGAAAAAGAGAGAGCATGAAATAAGCACCCATGTTTTTAAAAAGCGCTGCCTACAAAATCCTGCCTGGTGTTATTATATAGCTCTTAGTGATGTAATGTAATGTAATGTAATGTATTAAATTATAGCTGATTATATTGCAGAATGTGAAACACTGGGTAGAGGTACCGTGGTCTCAGTTTCCCTGGCCTCCACTCTCATAAAACCTCCAGTTCCATGTGCTCCACTCCTCTGGAATTTAGTCCTGTGGCCACTGGTCCCATGGTCTTCACTACCAGTACCTTGGCTCACATGTTCTCCAGCTCCATAGCCTTGGATTCCACAGCCACTCAGTCCCATGGCCTCCGCTCCTGTGACCTCTGGTCCCTAAGCTTCAACTCCCACAACCTTGGCTCCTGTGGGACCATGTCCCACAGCGTCTCGTCTCAGGGCCTCCTACTCATGTGAACTCTACTCTTATGGCCTCCACTTCTGCGTCTACTTGTCCCATGGCCTAGGCTCCTCCAGGCTCAGATCATGCATTCCTATTCCAGTGGATTCACCTTCAGACAACAGACTACAACTCAGATTAAATGTCTTCAGAGAATTTGGATTTGGACAAGAGAAAAAGCTCAACCATTACAACTGAGATTACAAGTAACCAAAGCAAGCCAGCAGAACTCATCATAGATGCCTGTGGTCCCACTGCCTTAAACCAACTAAGGGCAGCTCGCTTCAGCTGTCGCGCCAATTCCGTCCTTGAACTGCACTCCTCCAGCTTCTGGCACTTGCACTTACATGTCCAGCTGGATTGAGGAACCAATCCATCTCCAAAGAAAACTGAATTTGAGGGCTGGGGTTTGTTTAGGCTTCCATGGATCAGTAGCTTGATCCAACTCTAAGAGTACAGGAGTGCTTGCACTCCCTTCAAAAGCAGCCACATGGAGAAGACCAGGGACAAGTTGCACCAGGAAAGGTTTCATGTTCACATAAGAAATTTTATACAGTAAGAACAATCATTCACTGGAACAACCTCCCTAGGGACGTGAGAGAGTCTCTGTTGCTGGAGTTTTTCAAGATGCATTTTGAGAGGGTGCTAGATAATCTCATCTAGGCTTCCTTTCCCATGAAAGGTTGGACCAGTTGATCTTTTAAGTTCCCTTCCAACCTGGCCTTTTCTATGTTTCTAAGTGAGGTAGTAGAGTAGAAGAATTAAATCAGCAGGCTGTGAAAGATATAGAGAGTTCAAACAAGGGAGATTAGTACAAAAGTACTTGATGGCTTCAGAAATAGCCTAAGGAACAGAACATGGTCTACAGAGGACAGACAGCAAGGGGTCCCATGGTCCCCTCACTGGATAAAAGCCCTCAAGTCCCCCGAGAGATATACTTTTCCAGAAGATAAAAACAGAAATCCAAAATGCACACTTCATGGAGTTCAGGAAAACAAACTATTTAAATTAACGGAATTACATTGGGGAAAACAAGGGTGTTCATTGTGTCCCAAAGTGAAGGAAGTTCAGCCTCTCTTCAACCTAACATTTTTTGTTAAGAATTAGCAATGACTTTGGATTATATTATTACGGATCACACATTTTATTTGTGGGATACATCTTACTATGAAGTTGACTTTATGTGGAAAAAGACCCATGGTCTTCTAAAATGACTGCACTAAGCTGCAGAAGAGGACTGCCAAATGAATCATGCTGTGACTGCACTGCGGTAAATTCCAGAGCACATAATAATGCTCCCAGTTGTTTGTTTGAATCATCTTACGATGCTGCACGCACATTTAGCTGATGTACCAACACTAATGTACCGTGCTGTTCTGGGAGTTGGAATTATAAAATATCTCATAAAAATAAACAGCTTTATTGCCAGGCTCATGAATGATAATCCCACAGATGCAAATCATTAATCACAGAATTTATCAGGGTAATTACCAAACCAGGGATCTGTTTTATGAAGTTTGTGGGTGTGTGGTTAGATTATGTTCTTTTTGCCTAAAGCAGACAGCAGTTGCCTGCTGCTGAAATCACTCTGTACGCACAAGGATCAGGTCCTAATAGAACAACAGCACTCAGCCAACTCATGTTCATTACAGTGCTGTTGGTATACTGCCTGCACAGAACATGTTCCTGTCACTTCTATTTAGGAAACGTTCATACTTTTTAACATTGCTGCTGTTTTAAAGAGAACCAAAAAAATCCTCATCGCATGCTTATACTTAACAAGGCCCAAAGCTGAAACCAGGAGAAGATCTTGGCTCACACAGAGCTGCTGTCTATTTGTCCACTCCAACAGCATGAGAAAAACCTTCTTTTAGATATATCTGATCCTGGGTTTTGCCACAGATTATGCTCTTTGCAAATAATGACAGAATAAAGTACAGAATGAGGGCAGGTGGTTGTATTTCTCCTCACTTCAAACTTTGTGAAGACTGAAATCACTTTTAAAAGTTAAGGTTTTGCGTTAAGGTATTGCTAATATTTTTCATTTCTGCCAGCTTTGGCAATTTATTTTGTTTTTAGCCAGCATCACCATCCCTTTTTCAGGCACTACTGTGATGTGGCACTGGGGTTTAACAGCACTGCAAGAAGCCATTTGTATCCCTCACTCCGCACTCTATTTCACACCTTCTTCTCTGTTACCATCACCACCACCTCCCCCTAAAAAAAAAAGTCATTAAATATACAACTGGGGAAATACTGTTACCAACTCCAGCCTAAGCAGGTCTCCAAAGCACCGCTGAGCCCTGGGATTCTGAGCGGCCAAGAAATACACATTGAAAGAAAGCTCCACTGTCTCATTAAGTGAGGTGGG
>VWZZ01001254.1:192854-202854 GCA_013399095.1 Psophia crepitans
TTTAGCTACATAAGGACAGAGGACCAACATAAAGGAAATTGGTCCAGAACCATTAGCTCCCACAGGCGTTGGAGTAATTCCAAGCATTTATCTGGCTTTCCATCTCTATGGCATATAACCGGGTATCCCCACAGCAGCTCATATCTAAAATGGGCAGAAGGCTCACTCTCAAAGTTACCCTCATTTTCCATCCTTATCCTGAAATTTTCATGATCAATAAACTCCATGTACAGTGAAAATAAAGGGATCCTGCACCTAGCAGGCCTTTAAACAGCAATCTCATGTAGGTGCTTGTATTGACTTGATGTGGCCATCTGGGAAAGGCTGCAATTGCCCCGTCTGGAGCTCAGGAAACCTCCCGACCCGAGCTAGCCAGTGTTGCCACACACTTGTGGGGTTTTTTGTTGCGAATGGTTTGCCACGGAACAGGCAGGGTGGCTGGAGGCATATGTTACTATGTGAAATGCTGGGATGGATTGTGGAGGGCACCTCCATCTTCACTGGAATGAGAATGACCAGGCCCTAACGGCTGTCTCCATGCAGCTGTGCTGGCCCCTCTCCCCTCAGGAAACAGGTTCCCATTGCTCAAGTCCTCACAGCTGCACAGGATCAGCTGTGGAGGACACTCAGTGAGAATCATTTCAGCTCTGAAAGGATAATCAAAGTGTCAGTTCAGGGTGACACTAGAGAGAACAGCTGAGGTTGAGCTGCACTTATAAGCCATCACCACGTCACCAAGGCTGATTAAATTCTTCTTTTTGAGTCGGCTATTCCTCTCTGTCCTTTAGCTCTACCTATCTGACTCCCAGGGGTCTGCATTTTCTTCTGCCTAGTTAAACGGAATAGACTTTTATATACCTTTATAACACAGAAATAGATTTCACATCTGGGGTTATTTTGGTGAGTGATACCTTAAAAACTCACAGCACTTCACTATTCGTTGTTCAGCATCATACACAAATAATGTAAAGGATGGCAGCTGAGGCCGTGGGACCTGTGTGATCTACTAGGTGAAGTGCAGTCAGGAAAGCCTATTTAATGTGGTCTGGCAGTTATCCATTTAAACAGAATTACAATGTCTTTAATCATATTGGAACAACAACAAGCAGAAGAGAAAGTTAATCAACTTAATGGACTGGAACAGGTAAGTCATTTTATTCTTCGAGTTTTGAACCAAAGAAAGTAAGAGCCTAGAGAAGCACAAGGTCTGAGTCCACTGAACATGTTGCTTGCTGACACTCAGGTGGTCTGGACCACGTGATTATTGTGGGCCCCTTCCAACTGAGCTATTCTATTCTAAGATTAGTAGTACTTAAAACACGATTTCCCAAATGAGTGGGTGATACTGCTGGCCTAAACACAAGAACGAGGTGCCTTGGCAAGGTTATCGATTTACAACGCATTGTATCACCTTCATTCTATGCCTACACTTACTTCACGGTTCTCCCTGGCTGAAAGCCGAGTAGCTTCTCCCCTGTACACAGCTACCACGGAACAGTTGAGGCACAGGAAGACATCCCATCACAGTAATGGGTTTAATTCCTTCAACCCTGAATCTTCCAGACAGAAAAGCACCTCCTGTGGGGGGCATTAGAGAAGAGCAAGAGACATACTTGCATTAAAAAAAACAACCCTCTCATGTGGGCTGGGTATGATCATTTACATTGGTAGCTTCTTTTATAACCCTCAACAGAGGCATCAACAGGTGGAAGAACCTTCTTCATGGTGGAGACTACTTGTACGTAAAACTACACAGCTCTTCTGCAGCTACTCAGCTGCAAGCCTTTTTGCGCTGAAGGTGAAGCAACACTATAGGTTAATTTTTATATGTTCTTATTGAACTACAGGATGGTTTAGAAGTCTATGCCTGAAATTAAGAACATTGCTATGCTAGGCAGAAGGACAGAACAAGAAGAGTGCTTTTGAGATGAAGAGTGTGATAACCAGTTAAAATAAGCCCATGGTTTTGAATCATTTAACTGTTGATCAGCTGTCAAAACACTCTTATTGATTCTGTGTCACAACTTACTCCTTACTATACTTTACCTTATACCACAAGGTGGGACATGCAAATAGGTCACTGATTCAACTCCAGACATGGACCCCTTTCTCTTCCCCTTCCTCGGACTTCTGCCAAATACCAAACAGCACAAATGACTCTGAAGACTTATATTGGGGAGCCCCTATGTGCCTACAGACACTTCACATCTACCTAACACACAATTTACCAACACTGGGTAAAAAAAGGCTTTTAGGGGTACAATACATGGATTTGAAAAGTTTGAGTTTAGCTGAACACACACTTGCATTATTTAACACACGTCCACTCTTTGTTCTGTCTGCTCTGTCCCCACCATTTACTGCTAAACAGGTCCCTTATCTTTATTGATCACTTAATTTATCTTTTCTTAACTCCCCTTGCTCCGTCTGGTGCCGTGTGTCCAAGGTATTGAGGCTAAACATCCGTCTGTTCATACTATCATGACTGGTTTGCCTTTGAAAGAATAGGGGGAGCAGGTGGTGTGACTAAGTAGACCCTCGGCAGAATAGGGGCACCATTGCTGTGTCCTGTCCCAACCTGCCAGCGATTCCCCACCCTCCCAACTGTTCCACATTAAAGCAGTCAACTGTGGCTTTACAGTCCAAGTTTTACACAACTGTTTTACAAACCAGGAAGAATTTCTTTTGTTGAAAAATCTTTTGTTAGGCAGCGCAGAATGGGAGGGGGGGAGTGGGACAGAGGGAGCTGAGAAAGCCCGTTCTGAGACCGAGTGCATTTTAATGTGTATGTAGATATATACACTACGCAATGCGCCAAGCCACTGAGCTCACTCGCTCTGCATTTCCACGCTGCTTCTAAGCTCTCTTTGTAAGCAGTTGCATAACATATCTTTCAAACACATCCATCTTTTTAATTTTCTTGGGGTCTTTTAGTCATTTTCCTGTACCCCTGTTTATGGTACAATTTTGGTTTATGAGAGCAATTAAGAATAGAATAGAATATCCATTTTTCTGCCTTGCAAAATTATTATAAATCCATCTGGCTAGACATCTCCAAAGAAACGCCCAGCTGATGCTTCAACCACCTTCCAGTTTCCGAGCAATCCTACTACTGGCGCCATGCTGCTTCTGATCTCATACACCGTATTTCCTCACAGGATTCTGTGGCACGTATTTCAACCCAGATGGAGGAAAGCATTTGTACATGTGGGTTATCTCTGAGATAACATACTCTGAAACGGTCTGGTTCATAAGAGACAAAACATTTGGGAACTCACAAAACGGAATCCAGAAGGAGCAAATATTTGTTGCAGCTGTGAAACTAATCTGGTATCACCACCAGAACACTACAAATAGTTGCATACAAAAATTGAACCTACCAAATTCTTGTTTGTTTGGGCTTTTTTTCTCCTCCTTGCAAGAATTCATGAACTAGATCAGTCACAAATTTTTCAAAGCCAAACACAAGATTTGGGCATTTCCCACATTTTCAAAGGAAAATGACAAGCATATTCACATTTTGCACCACAACCTTTTTTTCCATGGGCAAAAATGTACTGAAACTTCTATTTCAGGCAAAATTGCAAGATAGAGATACTTTCTCTTTTTTAAAGATCTTGCAGTCTCAAATCTTGTAACTGTACAGGAAAAATAAAACAAAAAAGGCCAAACAACCCACAAATAAATAAAAGTTAGTTTATTTTTTCCTTCCTTCAGGGACCTGTGTGTCTTCCCACCCTCCCCCTCACCATCAGACTGCAGTGGAAAAACCAAAACTGAGACCTTGATCCTGTAGTATTCAATGGCAAAATTTCTACAAGGCCTGAATTTCACCCAAACTGCCCAGTCTTGCAGCAACCACAGAAATCACTGACTGTTGCCTAAAGAAGGAAGGATCCATATTTGTTACCAGATCATTGGGAAAGTACTGAGAATTAATTCTACTAAAGGCACTGCTTTCTCTTTAAGAACCTGATCCTCTCAAACATGCAAGTAATTGACTTTCAGTTCAACTGATACAAAGAGTACAGGTCACATTTATAAGGTTTTTTAGCTTCTTGATCAAAAATAAAGCACAAAAACATCGAAAAAACCCTGCATTCAGAGCTAAAATGAAATGCTTTGGAATGAAACACATGTTCAAAAAAAAAAAAAAGAAAAAAAAGAAGGAAAACAGGAAAAAGAAAGAGTACATTCAGAGTAATTTAGACTGACATACTCCCCTTCAGAAACCTAGTGGTTAGGTCACTCACTCTGAAGACATGGTTTCGATCCTTCCCTTTCTTTAAAGGGCCTGAAAGGCTTCTACAGAAAGTACTAAAACCACCAGGATGTAAGATGACAACACAGATGCTCTGTGATTGCCAGTCTCTCATATTATGTATTACGCAATATGAACAAATAGGTTATTACTACAATGCTGGATAAAAGGGGACCACTACAGCTTATTTTCAGTTCAAACTTCTTCTCAAATGCAGCAAGAATTTAAAATATTTTCTTGACAACCAAGGCAGCAATATTGGTGGAAAACAGTACATCAGAAAAAGTTTATCCGGTCCTAGAAATGATCACCAAGATGAGGATCATTATCACCAAGAATGAAACACACTCTGTTTTCCCCCCAAAAAATCATATAACACTTTCACAGCAAGAAACAGAGTTAAATACTTTAGTATTATAGGTAAGCAGAAAAAGAAGATATCTACAGTGATCTATAGATATAGAGTCTTTATAATTTAAAAAGCATACCTAGCGATTTTGTCAAAAAGAGATGAAAAGCTGTGTTAATAAAGATTGAGGGAAAGAAAATGTCTTCGTTTCAAGGGTATTACAACTACAGACCTACTTCAGAACTACTCTGTCACAAACACTACATTATCTGTAAATTAATAAACTGCCTTCCAACTGTAAAAATCACAAAATCTACAAATAGATTAGAAAATCCTTCTGGACTGTTCATTTTGAATATTGTATATGATCTCTCCGCTACCATGTTTAACAATATTGTTTTGTTCCTAGTAACTTCTTAAATGCTGACTAGCTTTTCTCAAATTTGTATATGAAATGTCAATAAATTTGAATGTACGACATTCAAAAAGACAAATGTAAAAACCAGGTGTGAAGTCCACAATAGTTCTGTTTTATCTGTTCAAGCAGGTTAGTTTGTGTGACTAGAATCTCTAGAAATACTTGGAGAATTACTGTATCAGTTACAGTTTTATCCTTTTGTTATACTACAGATAGAAAGAGAACCAAATAGATCGATAAAAAAAAATGTGAAACTAGACAGGAGATGACATGGTGCTCCTAGTGACCCGTGCAAATCTGAATTGGATCACAAATGACATGAGTAGATCTGAAATGAGCCTCGTGGTCATTCTGATCCTCAGTGGATGCTTATCCGCAACACAAAATTTTTGCCATACGATTTGACAGAACTCATGTTTTCAGAGAGGCTTATTGCTGAGAAGGCACAGATATTGTAGGTCAGAATAAGTTGAGCTGGCTGATCTGCTGTAGACAGGGTTACATGGCAGCTGTCAGAAGCTGTCTAGAATCAACAGTGCTTCCTTTCCAAGAAAAAAATTAATTAAAATAATAAAACATCCCAGCATATGGATAAAGGAATGTCCTAATTTTATAGGACAAGCAGCTACCTGCACCTGTTTATTCAAGGGCAAGAACAAGTTTTCTGCCTTAGTATAAACAACTCTCAAAATATTTTATGTGGATTTTGCTGCTTCTGTGAAACAACATTGTCACTTGCTGCACACATCAAACTCAATTTAACTTGCTTAAAACTCACATACTGGTATCCTTAATACATACATATATATAATGCCTTCATTTTACTTTGCAAATGGAAGTCAACAAAATTAAAAGGGGAGAAAAAAATCATATTAGCTTCAACTTATCCCATTACAAATGCAATATTTGTGTAATTGTGTATAATCGTTTAAAGTATAATTTAATACATCCCTTTAACAACCCACAAATTATCACTTGACAACTAGAAATAATAGGTCTTTTTGTTAAAAACAGAAAGCATGTGAAGACTAAAGGTTAAACAGGTCTTTTCATCATGATAAATCACTGGTTAATGAGCCTGGTATTGTTGGGTATTATACTTGCTCACTTTAATGCCATTACCTTCTGGTTGTAAAGCTGACACTACTAATGATCTTCATTCTTTGAACTTTTCCACAATATTGACTGGTTGCATAGAGCAGATGTTACTTGGATTTGACTGCAAAAGTGGCAATTCTTCTAAGGGTTGGAGCGGCCCTTAAAAGAATGATACTGAACACAATGTATTTTTGATATCTCAAAGTCAGAAGAGATTCTTCTCCAAGTGCCAACTATCGCTCTTGCAGTTTCTTGGTATCGCAGAAAAATCGATCACAGATGAGAGATAAATATTCTTTTTCCTGAAGCTTTTTTTTTTATATAAAACCCCCCAATTTGTAACAATATAAGGAACCAACAGAAGGAAGTTCGTATCTATTCTCTTCTTGTACCAGTAACTTCTCCTGCATCACAGCACGCACAAATAAAACTAAAAAACCCAACTTATTTTCTCTGTATTTCACCTTTTTCCTTGGTCTTGACTGAAGGATGCTGAGGTCACCAGGAGCTGTATTAGTGAGCCAAGTGCTGACAAAGCAGGATGCAGAAGGCACACATACGTTTGTGTACCCACATCCATCACTTTTTCTTCCAGAGGGAAGGAGACCCAGCAGAGTCCAGTTCTCCCTCGCTAGTAGGCAGTTAGGAGTAGTTACTTGGTACCTCTTTAACATATGAGGACTGTCTTTAGTTGTGTGGTGGGCTAGGTTCAAATAAACTTGCCTTGAGAGCGAGATGGAAGACTCAAGTGCAAGAAAGCTGGGATTGTTGAGTTTAATTTAAAACTGAAGCAGTGTGGAAACTTCATGTTTATCACCATTCCTTTATCTTCCTGACCTTGCCCTTTTCTTGCACCTCTTCTTGCTCTGTTCCCATCACTACTGGATTCTATATTTAGAAAATGTGGACCGTAGGGCAAAATTCAGACCTTAGGAAGGCAGAGGTAGTTTTATCTCAATTTATGTCAAGTTGTGGGCCAGAAAGATTTTGCTGCGTCATAGAACAGGAATGGGGACAACTGAATTCTCTATCCCAGACGCCAAACCTCAGACCGTTGCACCCTTCACACACATTCTTTGTATACTTCTGTGCAACAGCAAGCACAAAAGCTGCATAGTTTAGCTTGTATAAAGACTGTATTCTGCCCTTTTTGCAACACCGTTATGCCTGGTGGACTTCAAGGACTTCCAGATTCTTTTCTACTTTTACTGAAATAAGGATTTGTTTTTCTTCTCTGTCAGTGAGTTTGGGGAGGAATGGAGAATAAGGATGCGATTGATTTTATAAATCCCATTCTGGTTATGGAGTTAAGTTTCATACGAGGTGAATGAAAAAAAAAAAAGGATAAATTTCTCTAGGGACAGACAGTAAACACTAAAGTGCCCATACTAAGAAATCCAAGCTCCAAAAGGCATGTTGCATGTACTGCTAACAACTCATTGGTAGATTAAAAAAATAATTTTTTTTCTTAAGTGATTTGTGAAAGTTTAATCCTTAACCTGCATGGGAAGTTTAAGAAACTTTTCAATACTATTAAACTCACAATATAAAAATATAAATATGAACATATTTCCTGCCTGTAACCTCTGATCCTACTAAACTCAGTTGGATTGAGAGAAATAACCTATCTATTACAGCAGCACCTGAGGCTATCTGAGCTGCAAAGTGGGTCTTTCACTTGGAGCTACTCACACACAGGATAAAATCCTGAACAAGTCAACCAAAGAATCAACAAAATAAAGATTTCACTTGAGAAGTAATTAAGTAGGCACAATTCATTTATTTAACGGGTGGTGAGGGGTGTGCCATGATCTTTAAATAACCCCACAGGCTGCAACCAAAGTACTTTTCATCTGAAAGGTGTAGTCTCCAACAGTATATAATACACCTGTGTCTAGTCTTGGCCCTATCCTAGCATTCACTCATCCCAGCTTGCAGTTAGGACAAACACTTAAAACCACTTCTGAAGTTGCTGTTGGATATATCTGAATATCTATTTATCCATCCATACATCCCTCTACAATCAGAACTGCAATCTTGCAAAACCCAGGTTGGCTTACACTGCAGAAACATAAATCCTCTGTTACTCAGAGTTTATCAAACACACGATACAGGAGTTTTCATTTAAAGAGTATTTACTTGTTAGTGCATCCAATTTGTTTCTACTATAGTGTCTACAAGGTGTGGTTTCCACTACATACAAATTAGTCAAAGCACTTTGAAAGGCATATTTTTGATAAAATGGCCTTTTAGAATAATGATTTTTACTGTGGGTAGTATCAACTTCTGTTTGTTTGTATATCAATTTAAGTGTTTCCCACTTTATTGATAAAGCAATAAAAAGAATAGTGACTATCGCCATGAAAAAAACCCTTTGAATCTCATGGACCACACAGAAATGCTCCATGGATTTTAAGATTATTCTTCAACCTGTTCCACTTACTCTGTGATAGAAGTACTGCAAACTGCTCTCTCACACAT
The DNA here is from genome assembly GCA_013399095.1 of Psophia crepitans. Taxonomy (NCBI): domain Eukaryota; kingdom Metazoa; phylum Chordata; class Aves; order Gruiformes; family Psophiidae; genus Psophia; species Psophia crepitans. The sequence goes on from VWZZ01001254.1 coordinate 201,462, forward strand.
TCTGTTGTGTTCTCAGATAGCCTTTATTTGTACCATAAAATGCTTTCATTTTTAAGGGCTATTACTGATTTTTTTTCTTGGATGAGATGCAAGACTAGTGGCCAAACATCTGTATTCATTTGGACATTCAGATATAGTTTAGTACCGTGTAATCAGAGCACTTCTCTGGGCCACTAAAAATCACTAGTGGTAAACATTTCAGCACAAGCTAATGCAAATTATCCAAGAAAGGCTTTGTTAGACAAACTATATTTGCCACAGAGGCAGACCCATTGTGAGTATCAGTTTCACAAAAGGAGGGTAACTTTAGTCAAAGATACTAGCTTGTTCCATATTTTTGCCTCTACATCCTAAGTAACTCCATGGTTCAATTTATGTGTCGTGCTATTGAAAAGCAGAACTGTACATCAGGTAATTTCTCTGAAGCCATCTGTCTTGGCTTCAGGGAGTGCTCTCTCTTGACAAAAACCCTCTTTCAAAGAATCCTCGTTCTCTATCAGCAGATTTGTGATTTAAACAGCAGTATCTGACTTCGTTCATGCTCCCATTCCATTGTATCAAGCCCGTGATTCCTGCTTACCTTGCCACCCAAAATCACAAATCCCAATTAAAGTAGTATGCTGACAAAACCTGTAGCAAGTCATACCTTAATTTACTTATCTCACTATTTCTTTAAGCAGAAGTAGCTTCACTGCAAGGGAAAAAAAAAGACAACATAACTTTTTGTCTGTCTCTCTCTACAACGTTCAATGTGCAATACAGCATGATGTATAACATTCATTTAACATGCTTTCACATGTGTTACTCAGGAGTTACCTATAAAGGTCCAGGAAAAGCTTTGGTGTAGCAGCAGAACTGGCTGAAAAAAACTTACAGACAATCCAAAGTTCCTGTCCCCCCGCAATACATTCATGTAGCCTCCTCTGCCTATCACCCCCTATTACTTGACCACATTCACCCCACTGGCCCTTTGCCTTTGACCTTTCTCTGCCACTGCCTCTGATTTTGTATTTGTTTTCTGAGGACCTATTATCAATCACTTTTAAGTACCCTTAAGCATGTGAAAGTAGTAGATCTTTCCATCCAAAGAAGTAAGTTATTGTAAACAAGACAGTTTATATCCCTTAAGACACTAAAGCCAGAAAGAAAAAAGTAAATATGGAAAATAAAGAAGCTGCATGTGTTCTAGTTGCCAAAAATAATAAATAAATAAGTTGCACATGTTCCAGTTGCCAGAACTTGTATAAGATCTGAAGTGCCTCATAGAGTTATCCACTTTGATAACCCACAAACCACAACTTCTTCTTAGAAAAGTTCAAGTGCTGGTGTCAGCTAATTTCTCTTGTACCAAAATGTTGCATTTTATTTCCGCTGATTAGCATAAAATTGTTCT
>VWZZ01001254.1:207854-256663 GCA_013399095.1 Psophia crepitans
AGACTGCACTCTGCTTATAAGCACTTGCACTTTGTTGTCTCTGCTGGATGCTACATCATGCCCTCCAGTAAAAGGCACGTTATGATACTACTTCTATGCACTTTTTTGACTGACTTGAGATTACTACAAGTGCATGCTTAGCCTTTAAAATTTGAGTTTCTGTTTAATGGGGGAAATTCTGTTGGTGTAACTCCCGAGACAAATACCATTTCATTAGGGCAGGATTGGCGTGACATCTAATTTTCTCATACGTGTAGGGCTCTGCCTGAAAAAATCTTGTGTACTCGAGTGTGCCTGGTTCACACTGATCCTGAATGACATAGCCCTATCCTTCAGATAATCCAGCCATATGAGCTTCTTAAAAAACAGCCCACACAAAAAAAACCCAAAGCAACCCAACAACATTTGCACAGGACATGTAAATATTACTTACAGTAATACACTTACAGTGTGTTAAGACATGGTTTAAAACTGTATGTGGAACCACTGTCAAAAGAACCATAGTAAAACTTTGCTATTTCTAGGCATTATTTATCCAATATGATTTTCCAGGTCCCTTCTAAAAAGCAACAGATGAGAGAAAACTAATCAGATTGTACTGTAAACAACAATTTCTCTTTCCATTTCTAATGGTGTATCAATAATATTTCAAAATCCTGACACCAAACCACCAGCTAACATGTAAGAAATGTTCAACAAAAGGGATTAGTGGTACAACAGACAAGTCAAGATTTGTGCATCTGCCATCACAGCCGGTATTGGTCACCAACAAAAAGAGATGTCTGCATAGTTTAATCTGTTTTCTGGTCACCTACGTTTCATGTGCAATGAGTATTGCTAGTTTACCATGAGACCAATCCTGCAATTCCTTTCTCCGCTTCTTTTGGCTGGCATTCAGCTACTAAAACCACGCAACTCTTCTTAACAACAGGGACAAGAACTATATTCTCTTTTGTGTCCTACGGTGTTGAAAAGAACAGCGGTCCTCAACAAATTAATATTAACTGCAGGTCAGCTACTGAAGTAGTGGACAAAGCAGTATTTTAACCGTTGTTTTCAGAATCAGTATCTCAACATCACAAACTCCCAGATCTGTTGGGAACACTCTAGGCAGAGAGTGAAGCTTAATAAAATTAATGACTGGAGGGTGAACTGTGAGGAAATCCTTTCCCAGGGACAGATGCTTCAAAACCAGTCAGGCACATTCAGCCCCCTGAGAACATGCTTGCAGGAGGTTTTCATCTTGCAGGAGGTTGTAAGTACCTAATACAGTCTAAGATTTTGCTGATTAAATCTGCATAGTAAATTCATAGGGAAAGTTTGCTAGCCCCAGAGAGGGAAGGTGGGGTCACCAAAACCCTCCCTGCAGCATTACATCATGCACTCAGGCATGCATTATGCTCCCTGGGAGGGGTTTAACCCCTCCGGGGTCTCTCACTGGGCATAAAGTCATTTGCTCCCTTGACACTGTGGAGGGACTTCAAAACCTATGGTCTTGACTTCCTTCATTTGAAGAGAAACACAGTTTTGACAGTGTCCAGTTGGGGTAAGGAGCAAGTCATATGGGTTGTATAGGCATCAAACTTATATCAAATCCCATTCAAAAAGTCAAAGTCTTTAGAAATTTAGAGATGTCTATTTTATACCTGCAGGTACAGCTTGGTTTCTAATTACAGTCCCTCTTCTAATCATAGACATTGGCACAAATCTCGCTACTGTTTGCAGCACTAAGAAGCAGATAACGTGAATCCTGTCTTGTTAGGTTCTCTCTGACCTGCTCTCCAAAGAGCCTAGAGATCACCTATATGAATGGGGGGAGGTAACAAACCGCAGGGAAGAAGAGTAATTGTCCCAGGCCATATGACATTTTGCAGCAGAGCAGACAATAAAATCCAAGTCCCTTATTTCCAGCCCAAAAGGTAGCACAAGAACAGGCTAAGTTCTTTCAACATCTACTGCTAGTGCAGTTAAGGTCATATTTTCATGCAGATTAACATTTTTGTAATTAATTAATTTCATACTATTTTTCATTCAATGTTGCTTTCCATTTTGGTATCTCAAAGTGGCTTACGCTTACTAGTTAAAAAAGGCAACAACCCTTACAGCAAGGGCTGAAATATACCTTTCCACAGTTGGAGATCTCATAACACAGAAAGTTAAAGCCGTACGCCAAAGTTCATCCCAGGGAGTTTTCCCTACTAGCCCAAAGATTTCCACCCCCCCTCCTTCAGCTTCAAGGATACTAATAATTTCTCTGAAACACCTATACAGAGCTGTTATGGTGTTCAATTAGGGGCTCTCTATTATTTAAGGAAGTTTCCTTTCTAGCACTGTTTAAATGTAAATAACTTTCTGTAGTACATAGCCACCGATGATGAACGTACAGCCTTAGTTCTCTGTAGCTCTTATCCTCTTAGGTGAGGAGAAAACCTCTGTGTGTGTTCCTGACCCATTTGCATGTCTCCTTGATCTGCTGAGTTGGTGTGGCAACTTGCTAGACAATGGTCAGCATTATGCGAGGCAACTTGCATTAACACTGCAGTCCACAACAGAACTGGTGTTCTGACAGGCACTAACCCAAAGCAAAGAGAAGCAAAGAATGGAAAACATTAGCCATAAAGAAAGATTGGATATAAGTAGTCTTCAGCTCATATAGCTTATCTGGTAGCTCTTCTCCAGTTCAAGCCAATACTTAGTTTAAAAACCAAACCAAAACACCCCACACAAAACACAACCAACCATAAAACAGGCAGCCATACAAAAGAGCAAAGTTTAAAACTTTGACCAAATAAAAGTTGATTTGTTAAGCATCTTGCCCAGTTGTCAAAATTCTGTCAAAAAAGCAGCACCGTGATCCATTAATGATCATCTGAAGGGACATGTGACATGGCTGGTTTCATTTGCAGTTGACACAAGGCTCTTAAATGACGTATCTGGGGATCATTTATTAATCCGTGCCTGGTTTGTTTTCATGCTGTGTCAGGAATCTAAATGGAAAACGGGTGCTTTGCTTTATCTCTGCAATTCTTTGTTTGGATGTTTGTTTGTTTTCAAAGCTTGCTTGTCTGATTAATAAGGCCAATGTCATGCAGAATAAAAGAAGGATGTGTCACATTAGTTCTTCACCCAGTTAAATGTCCTCCTGGCTCAGTGACTATTTCTTTATTTTAGCAATCGTTTTCTAATTCATGTTACTTCCGTGTGATCTGTAGGGGAAAAAAAAAAGGTTGATTCCTATCTGAACAAGCTCAAAAGCCATGTACAGTCTGATTCTTTGCTCTATTTAAGCATATAAACCAGAAATAGTTCGAGCCAATGTGTTTACGTATAACAAATTAGGTGGATAATTAGGTATGTAGGATGCAGTGAATGCATGAAATTTTTCTAGATGGTCAGACTCCTTGAGTATAATCACAACTTCATTAAAATCAATAAAAACCTTCACTAATGAAATAAGTGCGCTCTGAATTTCAGTGAGAAGCTCACACTCCAAGAAGCCATAGTTATCACTATAAATAGGCAGAGATCAAATTAACGGGGACACTTCATTTGTTGCTAGTGCTGAAAAAACCTAATTGCCCAATTTCAATATCTTTCTGGATTGCGACACTCATGTTTTTTAGACCTAGAAAAAGGCTTTGTATATCAATATGGCAGTGGTGGCATATTAAAAGAATTATGGCTTGTCAAATAAGACGTTCAATGCTGTAGAACAAGAGAAGGCGTATTGCTCCTGGAGCTGCCTCTTCTTCCAGACAGAGCCACGAAGCAAAATTTATGTGTATAAAATTTGACCCAATTACTCAAACCATTTTCCATGTTGCTGGTGTCTTCTGCAGTGCTTTAGCAGTCAAAGGAAGATGAAAGACTAATATGCATTTTTCAGTGCTACACAGAGGAGAAAAAAAAAATCTTTCCTGGCTTCCACAATCACATAATATATCTCCTGTAGTATACTATAATTATAATAGCATGGTAATTACCAGCTGTTGTGAAATATACCTCAGGATGGGTTTGAAGGTTTGTTTTTTTTTTTAAATCAGCCATCATACGTGCCTTAATAAAGGACACATACTACTTACAAACTCAATCTCTATTTCATTAATAGGATAAAGGCCAAAGAATAATCATAAGGTAAAATATAGCGATAATTTACAGGAGCATGAATGGCATATCATCTGCTACAGAATAATAGTTCACTAGGATTACCAAAAATCAGTAATTTATTTATGAAATATTTTCTTCTTTTTAAAAAATAAAATTTACAAGAAAGTCACATATATGGAAAAGCTGTGAGTCAATATACTTAGGTCTCAAATAAAAAAGTTTGAGAAGTAAAAATACCTCAAGAAAATAAAACATTGATTTTTTCCTTTAATGAAAACTCATTTTCACCCAAAATATGGGGAAAACTCGATTTTTCTTTGAAAAAAAAATTTGACAAAGTTTTCCAGCCAGTCTCTGCAAGATAGCAGCAAACTCGATGCTCTTAACAGCTAGTTACCCACTGGTACTCTGAGCTGTAATTAGTCAGTGGAAAATGCCTAATGTGCTGGTAAGTAATGCAATACTGGGATTTACAGATGCATTGTCTTAGTGAAATGAAATAGGGCATCCTCTTGATGCAACACTACTTCAATATTCTGGGTAGGGGTTTTTTTTGGGGGGGGGTGGATGTTAGTTGGGGTTTTTTTGCTATTATTATTATTATTACTACAGCACTATCTGCAGGGTTTAGACTAGGTTGATATTTACCCCACCCAGTACTTTTACTTCTCATCCCCTTGCTTTGCTGGCTGGATTACCCCAGTCTAAACCAGCCAAATTTCTGGTCACTAACAGTAGCAAAGAGTGGGTGTCTACAAGCACACCCTAGAGAACAGAAGCACAACCCTAGCATTCTCCTATTTTTAACTCCTGCAATTTTCAAAATAATTGCACTTCTTGTAGAATCCCATTGATGGAGAACAGATGACAGGTTTCCTTCAAAACAAAAATTGAAAGCACTGGCACTGTCTTCAGTGTGAAACAAAGCAAACAGTCATCAAACACCACCATCTGCTAGAGACAAGACAATTCAAAAGAAATAGTCAAGAAACGCAGGAAGAGCTGAAGCGATTGCTGACACAGGCTACCGACTAGGAATTTAGCTCCGTAAAACTATTAACTTTTAAGAACTTGTTTGAAACATCAGATTTGGCAATCAAATCTGTCATTCTGGCAGTGAGCCTGGTTAGGAAAGCGCACAAGCTTCTGCCGTTGATTGTGTATGCTATTGAGATCCGCCAAGGAGTATTTAAGGGACTAATAATAAGATATGTTAGTTTGGCCTAGCTATGCAGTAAAACACCATGAACTTGCTGCTACACTACTCATTTTATGGAGTACAATGATCAGCGAAGAAAGCACAGCTTATTTGTCTAAGGATCAGTAAGGTCTGGTTCTCTGCTTTAATATAGTTTTTGTGAGTGAGCCAGCTGCTGAGGATAAAGCTAGGATCAGGTGTCTTGCAGAGCTGAATACTTCTTTCACAAACACTTAGGGCTACAGTCAGGGATCATACAAATAATATAACCCGTCTCATCAAATCCTGGTTTTCTGATTTGAGTTTACAGACTCATCTGAAGAGGTGAAACACCAAGACAGACATTGCGGGAAAAACGCTCAATGTCTGGAACGGCCTTTGCAGGCAAAAGTGTGAACTGTGCAACTTCTATCTTCATTTGCTAGAAGTTATTCTTGCTATGCTTCACCTGCTGTTGCTTCCACAACTTTTCTTTTTCACTGAGCTGAAGGGACCTGTATAAACAGGAGATGTTTCTGAATATATCCTCACTTCTATTCAAGGGACTTTCATTGCTCCATTTGTCTCCGTTTGTTTGGAAAGGAGGAAGGAAAGGGCATCTGAGAGTGTCAGCGTCTGCAAAACTTTGCCTGTAAAGCATTTTCAGGTGCCTGTTTGCAGCCTAAAAGACGTTCTTTCCATCTCCCACACCTACCTCCATTCTCCTCACCCAGCTTGTCTGCCTCTCGGTGCGCTGATCTGCTTTACACTGTCTGGGATATTTTCATTTTCAACACACAGGATATCAGCAAGAGATTCTTAGCTACCAAAACCTGGTATTCACCTTTAGAAAGCACGATCCACGTTACACATTTGCAGAAATTATATTATATATAGCCCTGCCTCTCGGCGTAGCCTGTAACTCACTTGTCTTCAGAATATCCACAACCTATTGTGCTTGCTTTGAAAACGCTGGTCACTCGGGGTGGAGTTTATGCCTGACATAGACCAGATAAACTCCAGTCATCGCCTCACAATACTTTTTTTTCTTTTTTTTTTTTCAATTTAATCTTTAAAAGGACAGGCTGCTGGTTAACTGCAAGTCCCCTGTTTGATTGACAGTATCTGTCAGAGGCAATGAACTCCACTTGAACATTGCCTTTATGTTCCTGTGTAAAGTTGTTCAACTGTGACCCTTCCATCTGTTCCAGCTAATCTGAAAGTCATTTAGGCCCGCTTCTCCATTCATCCTAAACACAGCGCATTCTCCTGTTAACACACATATGCAAAGTTGTCGGGTTGTCAGCTACGTAAGGGCTTCCCTCCTCCCCCTTTTTTTTTTTTTTTGAAACTCTCACGACAGCTGTGTATACATTTCCTTGTAACAATTATAATTTAAAAAAAAAATATCCTGAAACTATCTCAAATCTTACTAATTAGTTTTTATGAACATGCTGGTAAATCTCACAGCATCACTTCGGAAAAGAGTCAAAATGGTCCTTTCAGGAGAGGTCATCAGGTAGCTGACTTCAGTGCTCCGATGTGTGTGCGCAAACCTCCATATTTTAAAGACTGAGAAAAATGATTGCCTTGAAGAAGGTGCAAGATCTTTACCAAAAACTAATTTTAAGATTTTGAAAGACTACTACTCATAAATGGCTGCTCAGGCCAACTTCAAATACCTAAGATTGTCATATCCTCTTTGATATGCAGTTTGAAAGTATATACAAACGTCTGAAAAATATTTGAAAATTCTTAACAGTTTGATACTCTCAATTAATTTGCCCTTTAGAATTCATCCTGCACAGGTCAGAAACTATTCTGCCAAAAATGTCAACACCGTTAGTGTTAGTCTTGAGAACAACTGGAAGAGTCTTCTGTTCTTTGCAGACAAAGCGAACATTGGTAATAAAGTGGGATAAATGTTTGTTACAGTCCTGCTCAGATACTGCTGCAAAACTATGAATTCCATCCAACAAAACTATGAGAAACCCAAGAAGTAATTTCTGAGGTATCCAAGGAAATATAAAAAGAATTTTTCTACCCAATCTATTTGTTATTGCGACAAAAGAAAATAATAATATAAATTTCATTGTTCATTATTCATTTCTGGTACATCCACACACCATAGTCTTTACATAAAATTGATTTACTAGAAAAAAAAAGCATAATGCCATCTATTGTAGATGACTTGTAGAATAAAGAGAGAACTGCTAAAAACTTACGGAATAATACTAAAATATCAATTGCAGGGGAAAAAAACCCACAGTATTGGAATTACTATAGAATTTGTTGTGCATCTAAAGGGGACTAGAATTACACATTGTACACACTCATGCTATTTCTCAAATATTTATTATATGTGATGTATACATCTGATAGAATCTTGACTTCTTGGTAAATGTTAGCACAAAATGAGTGACACTTGTAGCAAACCTTTGTTCTCATGGCCGATTTCTCTGACAGAAGTTATACAGAAGAATAGAATCAGGAAAAAGAAGGGGAAAAAACCTACAGAAAAAAAAGCCCCAAATCTCCCTAGCCTACTGTTCAGCTCTGTCATAGAGAAGTAAAGAAACTAGACTTCCTATTCATGTATTACCCACTCCGGTTGTCATGCAAGCTTTTTGGCCTTTCTCATCGTACTTGAATGGTGGTAAAGTAATAAAGTCAATGGGATGAACTGCAGTGCTTCTCGCTCTTTTTTTTGTTTTGTTTTGTTTTCTCCCCCAATTCCTCCTCTTATGATGTGCTGGAGGCTCAACAGCAAAGATCTCAGCCTCACAGTCAAGACTCAACAGTACAAGTTTATTATTGTAATTCAGACTATATGTTGTTTTGTTTTAAATAAACAAGCATTGCACTTACATGAATTGTCAAAAATAAATGGAAACAATCCTTATGTGCCTATATGCTTTTCTACAATTTTTGCAGGAAAACTACTTGTTAGACCTATACATAACAAAGTGTATCAAAGTTGCAGAGCTAATTGCAAAATGCTCAAAAATGCATGTGTCTTTTCAGGCCTCTGCTTACTATGTAATCTCTCTACATAGCTTCATTGGCAAGGAATTTAGGATGAGGCTGACCTCATCTAACTTTAGAGGACTGTAGGACAGACAGCTACATCTGAACTAGCTTCATTTGTGGAAAGAAATATCCTCTTTTAGGGTATTACACATCTGATCCGTTTTAAATGTCAACCTCAGGAAAAGACAATGATTCACGCACCTCAGATGTGTTTATTTCTCTTCAACAGCTATTAAGGCAGTTGAGACAGGTAGCTTGGACATCTACCTTTTTGTTGTTTAGACTGATGAATCCAGACTTTCATTTGCTGTAAATATCCTCAATGAAAAAGCTTTGACATTGCTCCCCAACGCTTCTGTCTCTAGAAACTTGGTGTCGAGCTACTCATCTTTGCTCTGATGTAACACTTAACATCATCTTGCATTACTGGCAGTCAAATTAATGTTTTAAGGGTCTAACAGTACAAATTTTCTAGTTAACGTGGAAAAGTCTCATTGATAATACAGTTAAAGTAGCTTCATAGTACCTATGTCTCTTCCTTGCCATGAAAATCCTACTATGCTACAAGCACAGGTCTAGCAGAGTTAGTTAGGTCGGGTTCTGAGTGCTGTCTGGCATATATCAGGCTTTTACTTTATCACCTGGCAAACACTGTTGCTTCCCTTTTATATAGGATTAGAGAAAAGCAAAATGAATTTGCTGTGACATAGGAATAGGACATAATTCCCACAGAGAAGGAGTTAGATTTCCTTAGAGGTGGAAGAGAAGGTGGATTTTCAGGAATGAGGGAACTATGCATAATCAAAAGACCTCCAGGGAGAATCAGGCCTTAGCATGATTTCCCAAGATCTCAGAAGAACCATAAAAACCCCATAACTGCTGAAGAACGGTGAGAGGGAAGTTATGGCAAAAGTGATATTGTATGTCCAAGAAGGCTGCAAAGAACAAACAGTATTTAAGATTCAATGAAAGCTGTGGTTAATGTCAAGTTTGAGTGTTCATGCTAGTTGACTTTTCAAAATAGCAACGCTTTGGGCAGCCTGGAGTAGTGTAGAGTGTCCCTGCCCATGGCAGGGGGGTTGGAACTAGATGATCCTTGTGGTCCCTTCCAATCCAAACCATTCTATGATTCTATGAAAATGCCAGTACATTGGGTTTGAAGGAAAAATTTGTGAAGTTACAATACTGGGAAAGAAGCCCTGAAGGGAAGTTCATAGGGAAAGAAAAAGAAAAAAACATGAAAGTTCAAGGTGATAATATATCTCTTTTGTAGCCATATATTATACTGGGACAGAAGCACTCACCAGAGAGCCCAGTACATTTACAAATCAGTTTTCTTAAACGTAACTTGAGTAGAACATAGTCTTAGGAAAACAGCAGCACTATTGTGGGCAGTACAGGCAACATCTCGAGCTAGACCTTGGACAAAGTTTTGAATGAGACTGTGATCACCTCTGAAGACTTTAGAAGCTTTAAAAATGTATGTAGATTAATGCTTAAAGAGTATTTACACAAGCTGCACTGATGAAGCCTTGTCACTCTTTCTCATACCTTGCCTGACACACTCAAATCTGCTGATGTCCTACAGAGACGCACAATACGCCGAATACATAAATATGTGCCTGTACATGTACGCAGATCCCCATCCTGGAAGTGGAAGACCTGCAGTCAATAATCAAACCATTTGCTGGTGAATTCTCTGTATCTGGGGATGACACTGACTCTGTGTTCATGAGACTAAAGATGAATGAAGGTTGAGAGCCTCACTTATCACAGAGGGGGCGGAGCTACGCAAGGACCTGGAAAACCAACGCAAAGCGTAAGTCCTAACTGATCGGAGGAGCCTTCATTGTGTCCCTTCTCTCTCAATTCAAATGCCTGGGATAAAGACATTTTAATTCACCTGATCTGAATGAAAAGAATGGTTGATTCGTTACCCTGAATCCCAAGAGACAGTATTTTGTCTTGGGTAGTCTCCAGGAGGGTTACTCTGTGTTGTTCCGCACAACAGTGCACTGAGTAGAGGCCAAAGAGTCCTTGCAAACTGTATGGAGAAACAGGGCAACTTATAGGAAGTCTTTATTCCCCCTGCTTCTTCTGACAACCTATTAAATGAAACGACTTTCCACGGTACGCGTGTTGTTTTCAGCCAGGTAGCACTTCTAATGCCAGCACTTCCACCCAATGCCTGTGGATCCTCCCCCTGTGTTCATTGTTCACACACGCCAAAGGTTTTCTTCCGTCACAGTGAAAACTATTTCTATTATTTTTCTAGAAGAATACACACAGGCACTTCATGGATCTGTTTTTTGGCTAACTTAAAAAAAAAAAAGAAAAAGAAAATTTAAAAAACCCAGGTATTCTTTAGCAACTGAGCGTTACAATGAATATTGCAGGGCTTTTCCAATATTTGGTTATTCCTCTGTATCAGAAGATGAGTACTGAACATGGTCTATCTCCCAAGGTGCAAGCCACTGTTTGGCTTCCTTTCACCGTTCAGTTTGCATCAAATCTTTGCCCAGTCCTCACTACAGAAGAAAAGATGATTTCTAATTAACTGTCAAATCCCTTAACTATACTGTGCTGCCTTTATCTGAAAACAGAACTGAAAAAAAATTGTAAGAAAATCCATTTGCAAACATTATTTGTCATCTACTCTGTACACTCAACAATTATGAATATTAGAGACTGCCTTCAAAATTATATGATTTTTTCTTAATAACAGAGTTGTTGTTATTTCCCTTTTAATCTTTACGCTTAAAAGACACTTCAATAAATCTTCTCAAGATTTATTTCACGTTCAAGAGAGCCAAAAGCGTACATTTAAATGAAAAAAAAAAGAAGCCTGCAACTTCTTTGTATCTATATAACTCCAAGAGCTGAGGACTAGAAAAGACAAAATACATAAAACACAGATTTCTGAGCCACAGCTTGAAAGGTCAGTCAGTCCATTCCCTTGTCTCAAAGCTCAATACAGCAACTCATGGAAGGAGATAAAAAGCACACAGCTCTTTGCATGACACTGCCATACCTGCAATAGGAAAGAGTTTCTCTATTGACCAATGTCTGTCTTTAACAACTAATTCCACATGTCACAAGTTTGCAAGATAGAAACATATACACCTATCCAGCTACAAGGAGAAACCATAAAGGGAATTCTTCACTTTTCATTACTAATTACTTCATTTTTTGTAAGTTGCAAGTAATGACAGTATAGAACTATTATCTGTCACACTCAGATAATTACAAAAGCCTGCTGGGGTTTTCCCGTGCTCAGCTTTAGGTGCATGACCTTAGCACTACTCCACATAACCATTTACACTCTTTTTACGCTGACCGTCTCACGAACTTCTTGCATCTCACCTGCATGCCTGCAGCAAACACTATCAACACCCCTGCCAAGGAACAGCTCGCCACCTGTTTGTCTACGTTAATGTTTCGATTCTTCAATTTATTTATAAGAAATTGGTTCAATCCAAAGAGATTTGTAAATAAAGGTACATCACTTGCCCAAGTATGCCTGGGAATTTTAAAAAAAAAATAAAAAATCAAAAATCAGCAGATTCAGGTACACCACTGTGTTTCCTATGTATAAACTGAGCTCCAGGATACTCCCCGAACTGTTAAACATCAAGACAAAATAATTTTCTTCATTAGCCATATTCAGCTCAAAATTAGAAAACAAAACTGGCTCTGTATGTACATTACAGTTGGAATTTGATAGCCCCACACTAACAACTGCGCTGTATTTCTGACATAGTCATTTTGAGGCACAAAGAAAACTCTAAAATGAAGACAGTAACCTACAAGCAGCACAGACTATGAAAATAATTATCCTGTCAAAAAAGTTTCATCAAATTAAGATTGTTTAAAAAACCTAATTTGTCGGTCAGACTGCTGAGCAACAACAAAATATGGAGGCAAGTTTATCATCTACAGGGCAAGCACAGCCGATTTAAGGATGTCAAAACAAATAGTACTAAAATCCAAGGAAGTTGAAACAGCAACTGAAATGGGATATAGAAAGGTCAGCTGCATTACTCACATGCACCATGATCAGTGAATACCATCATTGACATCCTTCTTATTTAAACCATTATTTTTTTGTCTTTTTAAATGAGAGGTTATTTACAATGACTAAGATGAATTTGGGAACTTGGAAAAACAGATGTTAGATGAAGTACAAGCATGAATTAAATTTATTACTACTGCAAAGCTTTCAAATATCATATGCCAACCTCTTTTGTGTTTGCTTTGCTTTAAAACCTACAACGTATCTTTTATTTGACTTTCAAAATTAAATCTTTCTAGTGCATTTAAGCCATTTTTCATATTTTCTCTTGGCTTCCAGGGATACTGATTGCTTTTTTGTTGTTGTTTTAAAGAAATCTGATCTTCTTATGTAATTATATGATTCCAGGAGCTGTGGCTCTGACAAAACCCATCACTTACAACAAATTATCCAGTCCATGAGAATAGCTGGTTATACTGTGTGATAACTGGTAACACTATCTATCTCACTGCATAACTTTAAACATAAGTATTTGTGAACTCCAAGGGACTGTCTTAAAACCTAGATGTAAGTTTAAAGCTGACATCTGCAGGGACAGAAATCCGTTTAATACATGCGATTTAATGAAGGAAATAATAATAAAGATGTAAGGAAAACATCCATAGTGCCAAAATTAAAATCTGGGTTTTGTGGAACTGCTGTCAGGTTGCCGCTTTGCCAGAGTAGTAAATAGGTGTTAAATACTGAGTTGCTATATAGGTCAGCACAACAGCCTACATTACACATCCCTATGCCATTCGCTGTTAAGAAATACTGCGTTTGCACACCAGACACATGGGATTCTTTCCAAGCAGACAGTTTTATCTTGGTGGTATGAATTTTTCCTTTTCTATGTAAATAGTTTTCCTCCATAAATTTTGTAGGCAGAAAGAAATCACAGAAAACTCTGCAATTCTTTAAAACGAAGAAAACAAACAAAAAAAACCCAAACAAAAACTAAAAAAAAACCCAAACCCCACAACCCGAAGCTTTGTTGTATTAGCGTAGCGCTGTCAGTGAATTTATGAAAACATTCCCAGCAATGAATACTGGCATTATGGTCCAGCCTTGTGCTTTACTCACTCTTGAGCTTTACTCACATGAGTATTTGCCACTGCTCCTGTAAGGAGCATTAATTGCATTTACATACAACAAGCCAACTTTCTCTAAGCACTGTGCAGAAGCCCTCTGGGAAGCACCATGTGGAGTCAAATACAACTTGTTCCTCTCAAGGGACAGCAAACAGAGCTGATTTCTGGAGCTCCAACAAATGGGGTGAAAGGCAGAACTGGCAGAGTGGAAGAGATGCTCAGGGTGGAGTTTATACCTAAATGGTGAGTCTGGGGAAAACACGCCCACAGATTCCCACAAAGGAATAATTTTATGATAAAAGTGTTAACACATCTCCTGAGAAAGATCTCTACTAGAGCCTTATGGGAACCTATTAAATGGGTTTTGGGAGCTTGCTAAATGGAGTTTGGTTCTTTCCTTAATCCTATGCCTCTCCATTTCACTTGCCAGACCTCCGTTTTCCAGGGCTTCCCCTGAAGACCCTTTGTTTTTTCACACAGGGTAAATAATGAATTCTCATACTAATCCTTTAACATTATTACAGAGATTTATTACTACCTTTGAGCAGTTAAGTTGCCAAGGAGTAGTGTCTAAGGGCCTGTCCCAAAGTCACAGCGTGAGCCAGAGGCACTACAAGCACCCAGGTGCTGTGGCAGCACCAACGCTGAGTACAACCATAGGCAGAGTCTCAGTTGGGCTCATGGGACAGAGTGAACACCACAAGCACAGCCTCATCCAATGCAACTGAAATAACCCAGGTACCTAAAAATATGGAGAAAATTATTTCAGGATAATAGTAGCATAAAAATAATAAACTCACACCCAGGAACACGCAACTCCGCCTTGATTCTGCACAGCCCTTCCTCCCTCACCCAGCCAAATGAAATGGCAGAAGATTTTATTTCATATTACCAGAAACTGTTAGGCTTTTAAATCTCTTTTCTTTAGCTAACCACAGGTGGAGCAAGCTCTGTTTTCCCACAGTTTCAGCAGGTGGCAGAACAGACCTGTGACTTCCAGGAGGTGCCTCTGCCCCATGGATACACTGTGGCTGCCTGGAAACTCATTTGCTTTGCCCAAAAAACTTTCATGTGTCTGCCACCATCTGTAATCATTCCCTTCTCTGCTATCTGAAGTTACATTTTGTGAAAGAGTATCTGAGCAAGAAACCGAATCTTTCTGGTACTTCCTTTCACAGAAGTTCAATTATAACAACACAACTGATTTTGGAAACATGCTGGCCCAAGCGCCTCAGCAGGTACAAACAGCAGAGCCAGATTACAACCAGTTTACAGCTGCCCAGTATCTGATTCTGTTCAAAAGCTTCAGTTTTAGTGATTTTTACATTACTTATCCAATTAGTGCAATGAGATGAAGTCTCACAGTCTTTGCATAAACTATCGCTCGACACAAAAAGCCTCAACTGAAAGGAAAATGGAACAGAGGGCATTTGGGAAGAAAAACCGCACAAATGCTGTTTGCATCTCTCACTTTCAGGTCCTACGTACAGCATTCAGAAGTAATGCACACCTGCACAGGAGCAGCACAAGAGCTGCAGAATCACAGTTCATCCCCAGAATTTGTTCAGCTTTTGAGCTAAACTTCACCCTTTATGAATTTTTAAGTCAAGCTTCTCTGTCTAAAAAGTACAGGCTGCCTAACCTGGTATCAATTACACCACCACCTCCACCCCCCCAGTAAAAGAAAAAAAAATAATCTGATTTGTAAAACTCCATTTATCATATTTTCTTAGCACTATGCAGTTCAGTGATTTCAAGGATGTCTCCTTTTCCGAGCACAACTGCTCCCCAGGGAAGGAGCCAGCCAGGTCCTCTGACATCAGTCCTGGGTGGCATGCAGAGCAGACATGCACTGGGCTGGGAAACATTGAACTTCATCCTCAAAAAGTATCAAAAGGCGACTTCATTAAACCTAAAGATTTTTTGCAGTGAGGTAACAGCTTATAGTGTATTGCAAAGAGATATGAGAAAGGGCAGATTTTTCTTATCTTTTGTTATTGGAATTGACCCTCAGGGTCCTTAGGCCTTGGTGAGAGCTTAAGCAAGCTTAGATCAAGGAAGGATTTTGAAATTGAATTTATTCAGATTAGCAAAACCTTCCATGAGAGGATTTACTCTCAACAAGCTGTTGCCAACTCAGAGCTTAGAATGCCCAGCGCATTTTTCCTGATTTACACTCAACTTTTTTTTTTAAAAAAAACAAGTCTAGCCTCATTAAAATGTTTGCGATCAACGTTCACACAGTATCAAAGGTTCGCTGCCAAATGTTTAATTATAGGTACTTTCCTTGGTTGTGCAGATCATTTGCATTCAGATGACATTTCAGGGTTTTAGGAAAAAAAAAATAAATATAGCAAATAATGATAGAAAGGGAAGTCCAAGAAGATGAATACAGTTGCAGCAACACAAAAGTGCTCTATTGAAATGAAAGCCATTTGTCAATCACTGCTTCATTTTATAATAAAAACAGATCTGGACCTCGTACAAAAATAAATATTCACTCTGGCACTTCATGTATTTGTTTCAATATTTACATCTCTGAAAGAGTGAGATATACGTTCCCATTTGTGTCCTGCAGACCTGTAATGCACACAGAGCTCTCGGTCCCAAACAGCAGGGAGCATTTTTACAAGCAAAATCCAAAGAGCACTCGAATCACTCAGCACTTTGCCATCCATTTCACCGGGTCAGGATTTTACCTCACAGCTCCAAACCCAAACTGGCATGGTTGAAATTCATTATTTGCTTGCACTAGGAATTTTCTCTCTGCACTTCGGCAGAGAAAGGAGACATGGTAGGGGATGATTTGCTTGGAGATCGTTTCACAGTTGACTTCTGCCAGCTCAGGTGCCACATCACCAACAAATACAGGAGAAATGGCAGTTTTAGCAGGAAAAGGGTTTGTGCCCACGCCTAACAAGTCAGTGGCATTTCAGAGACCAACATCAGGGCTATGAATTCCACACATACTTTGTACAAATTCATACCTCATCCACTCTCATGGAAACCTGAAGGTCAAAGACATCTGCCACCAAAAAGTATCCACACGTGGGAAACCTACCCCTCTCCGGGCAGGACTGAGGATACAACCACGGGGAAACTGGACTCTCTTGGGCTAAACAGTAAATATTGGGGGGGTGGGGTTAATTAAAGAGTAAAAACCACAGCAATACTAAATTATTTGTTCAGCTCCACAGTCTTATGATTTCTTTCCTGGTTGAACCTTAGAAGTGCATTTTGTATTTCAATGCTAGTAATGAAAATCTAACAGTGAAAACCTAAAAATGGATTACCACACTCAAATGGTTGATTAATCAAAGATAAATTGGTGCAAGGGACCAAACACTGCAACACTTGCTAAAAGTTATTACACTCAATCGACGCCATAACTATTTTACACAGGCTTAATTTACTCAGCACCTATGAATGTCTTCACATGTATCAGTGCTTATTTTATTTCTCCAGCTAAACCTGTTTTCCTCAACTCAGACCTTTATGGTTTGTTGGCATAAAAGGAAAAAATAAACTGCAAGTCCGTACCTTTTTTACTGTGCAATATTTTGCACAGTATTTATCCCAGATAATCTCATTTCTGAAAATCTCCAAGCCCGTTTTATAAATCATCCTCAGAAAAATCCTTTAATTTCATTTCATAAAATGATTTCACATGTTTAAAGAGGGGTTTTTAACTAAAAATTTGGGAGAAATATATTCAGCAAATGACATCTCTATATAAAAACCTCAAAATTTGCAGCAAATTTTATAACAACTTGATTTTATTTAGTAATGCATTGCTCTCGCATATTTCCAATTCTGAATTAATTTTGCTCCTTTAAAATGAAAGGATTAACTACCATGTTTAATCAAATAAGTACTAACTTTTTTTTAAATGGGACAGGTTAAGAGAAACCTCTACAAGTCTTCAAAGTCAAGTTTTCTCTACAACTCCCTTAATAACTGGGCTGATAAAGACACCTGTGAACTAGAACAATAAATAAAATGAGGTCTCAGCTTCTGCACCCCTGATGTCTGCAATACTGATGTCGCAGAAGAACTGTCTTCTTGAGACTGAAAAGCAAGTAAAAGTTTGGTAAAAAAAATGCATACAGATTTTTTTTTTTTTTGCATTACTGAATATGCTGTAATTGTAAAAAAGAAAACTGGATTTCCTCCACAAATAAGATTATTTTTTTTTTAAAGACTATATATTTTGTGCTAGCAGCAATTTCTGAAAAATCATTTTCACTGTTGCATGGTATGTGCTGAATCTGCACACAGGGTTCCCCTTTGCCCTCTTCCAAAGTGTGCACATGCATATGTTATCGGAGCCAGGTTTGGTAACTCTTGCAAATTCTAATTTTGTATACTTGCCTAACTCTAAGTCCATTGTACGTGGTATTAGGCCCATTTCTTGTCCGAAAGATTACTGTTGTATGTATGCTATCTTAAATGGTCTTTTTGTGACCTCGCTCTGTACCCTGAAACAAATGAAGCAGATTTTGGGGTTTGCCTTCTTTTTTTCCTTTCCTCTCCTGATGGGCATACTGGGGGGGAAGGAAAAGAAAAAAAAAAATCATCATTACACATGTGGTGCACTAAGGCACACAGCCTTCCTTGTGACCGTATTTAAAGAAGCGGGCACAAAGAAATAGTCATTGCAGCTACAATAGGGGAAATCTAGTATGCATTTCCAAGGAATCACATTTTGGGGAGAATTACAGAATAATTACACATATGCTTAGATCACGAGCATTCAATGAAGCGGACAATATTTTGAGGATTTAAGATGTTGGTGTTGTGGTCGTCTCTAAGAAACCAGGATAATTCAGACATTCAAATGCAAAATGCACCATTTGGAGAGTGTAATGCGGTCTGTTCTGGTCAGTGTTACAAATTTGGAAAGGATTCCCTGGCTGCAGACATTAGCCACTTAATACTTAAATCTGTTTCCAAATGTAAAGCATACAACAAAAGTGTTTTGCATTAATGAAATGTATCCTAACGGTAGTGTAGCGACACATTTCATGACTGCGTCGCATTACCAATGTAAAATATAATTACAGCAGATATGCCTGTCTTACAGCTTGATAAGACCCACGGATGAAATATTGTTTAACTAATTTGCAATAAACCTCCATCTTGGTCCCATCATTTCCTAGCTGAGCTATTTTCATGCCGATGTACACAACTGAACTTCTCGGCCCTACAGCTACGATTACAGACAGCTCAGTCACGTTGATTTGATTTCTGCTAGTACAACAAGCATCTCCGGCCACAATAATTGTCAGCTGCTAACGCCTCGTTCGGAAGTGCCAGCAGATGAGTGCAAATATGTTTTATTTTTTCCTAACATTGTCATAACATAGACCATTGCCCTTCGTGCTGGCTGTACTTGTAAACACAGAGAGATGCTGCCACGTTGAAACGTAGGAAACTTCACGTTGTTCTGTCTAATGTTTCACAGAAGTGAGACCACTGCAACCTAGATGACTACATTTTGGGATATATAAAATACTGAGACCCTATCTAGAGTACAGCAGAGAACCAGCATCTAGTTCTATTTCTAACTATCTTTGAATTTGTTAGAGTGTATTTCAATACCCCTTAGAACACAAGGCAGGTTTTGCTTCTCTGCATCTGGGCTCCGTATAATTAAGAGCAAAAGAATAGCATCATCAGTATGCAAATGATTATTATAGCATTACTCATGCAACCCAGTGTATTCTACAGGCATCAGAGGAAGAATAAATGTATTATTATAGCACCTACAATGTGCTGCAGCCTTTACAAATAAGTAAAACAATGGCCATAGCCTGAAAACTACTCAAGGAGCATGCTGTAGTACTTAACTGGGACTGTTGGTATGATGGGAGCCTGCTTTGAAAATTATATAGCATGAGACAATATACATACACTTGTTGATTCTGCAAACATTTTCTTCTGTAAAGTCTTGATACAGTGATTATTTATGGCAAGAACAGCCTTCAGACCCGGGGGCACTGCAGTGCTGGAGAGCAGAGGGACGGTTTTCCATAGCGAGCACCCCAGCCCGTAGTTAGCGTTACGGAGGCGGCAGTAAGTTGGCTCAGCGTTTGAAGGCTGACTCGCCACAAAATGCAGCGTAAGCAGAATAGTTACCATCCCTTCAGAGCGCTCTGTCCAGGCAATACAATGAGTTTGAGACAATTCCGCTAGTTCTTCTCCCTTCCCCCCAAATCACACCACCAACATAAAATAATAACATCTTTTCTAAGCAGTTAGGACAGCGCTCCCTTCGTTTATATTATGGTTTGATGAGCCTCTTTGGACTCCCTTGACTGTGGGCTTTAGCTTTTTTCTGTAGCATCGAGGTTTACAATTTTTGTTTCAATTGAACCTAATTAAATTAATGAATGTAAATGAAATCAAACTTATTAAATTTATTAAACAAAAAACCCCATAAAACTGATACTAAGAGTCACTGGGTTTGAGAACCTGAAAAGCCTGATAAAAATCCCAAATTTTGATCATTCTAGGTTTGAGGGGTTTTAATACTTTGTAGTGGACTTCTTATATCTCAGTGCTTCTTGGGGGAACAGAAGAAATTAACAGACCTCACATATCTATTAAAAAAATTTAAAAAAACACACCAAAGGAAAAAACCAAACCCCAAACAACTTTATGTTTCTCAAACACTGTGATGTAATTCTGCCTACTGAACAAGCCTCTTGGCAGCAGTGAGCCTTCATCTTTGCAGCTTTGATGTTTTGGACTTTTATGAAATATGGGGATAATACACAAAAAGGAAGGAAAATGAAACAAAGACAACAAAGCTGATAATCAGCAACAGGTCTCTAATTCTATGCAATGGAGTATGAAATTGTCAGCACGTAAAGCTTATTTTAAATCCAGTTCTTAATTTAAATTATTGAAATAAGTAAGAAATAATTATAAACAGGAATAATTAAAAAAAATTTTAAAAAAATCAACACCATGTGGACCATCAAGTCCATGCGAACTGTGAAATTCAAGTGAAGGTCACAAAATACGAGCGTGCAAATAATATACGTAAAGGTAAGCAATTCACCTGATGTGTTAGCTGTAGAAATTGTAAATGCCCTTGAACATAAGAAAGCATTATCTTTCAATAATAGAACATACAGAAAAACATGTTATAGAAGACATTCAGTCCTTGCTACAGAAAGAAAGAAATCAAAGGAAAATTACTAAATAAAATAGGAAACAGTGAATTTGGGAATTAAAAGAAATATCTAAACATAGTTACATCTTTAGTCTTCTGTTGCATGAGAATATAAATCAAGCAGAAATCACCTGACACAAATTTGTATTGAAAAGGGTTCTGCTTTGAACACAGAACATGGAACAGACATTTACACTAGTAAAAAGCAACTTGCCAGCGCTGTGATTCCCCACTGATCAGAACATGCCAAAGAATGGACTGATACAACCTCCTAATGGATGGAACTTGTTTTCCCAAAAACTTTCCGTTTTTCTCTCTAAAATGTAAAATCCAGTCACTTTTCCTGCTGGATACATTTTTTATGTGGTTGCATTTAGTTGGCAGCTTCTTTTCACATGCAAGCCAAGTCAGAACGCAATTGTCTTGCCCAAGGCCTCAGCTCGTACAATAAGCACGTAGTGCTTACTAGCCATGGACTCCTAATTCTCTTGTGAGTTACGACTTTCAAAAAATACTTTGATACCCTTGTAGTTATGTCACACTGTCATCCAACACAATCTAACTGCATATCTTTGTGTACTTTACTGCCTTACAGCGACCTTTGAGCAACACCTCGCACGCTTTCATAGATGAAAGAATATCTTAACTACTGGGACACTGCATTGTTTAGGGAAACACAAGGTGGGGTGTTGTTGTGGTTTGTTTTTTTTTAAAACTTATGTCTTATCGATTCAAACTACTCTGGTTTAGAAGGCACTGAACAAACTGTTTGTTACCTCCTGTTCATCACCTTTGTGAAGATTCATATCTCAACCTAGTTTCATGTCAGCTGGTTTCTACAGCTCAAAGCCCAGCACGGGGTGACCCCCCACACACACCTCACAGCTCTCACTGGAGCAGGGAGGATGAACAGGGGATGGGTGGTGGGTCGTCCTTCATTCACACCACACAGCACCTGGAGCTGTTGTATGCCAACACATTTCATTCTCAAGGGCCACAAACACAACTTTTCTAAGCGTTGAGTATTGCTCACACTCATATCAAACCCGGTTGACAACAAAAAGTCACGGCTTTACAGCAAACATTTACAAAGCACTTCTAGAAATGTTCCCACCTGTTGATCTTGGACATCTTCCTTTGCAGTCAGTAAGTCTAATGAGAAGCAATTTCGAGGAAATGTACAAGACAAAGGTAAACTTGGTTATATTAGCCTAAATGGAAATAGCAATCATTTAAGTCTGAAGAGAGAGTATTAAGTCCTTCCTATAGTATCTGCACACTTTGAAGCAAAAGATAGAAACAGCAGCTGGAGGTACCTATGATCATCTGCAACATTTTACTCTTCCTACTGTGCCTAATAGTATTTTAGCAACATTATTGTTAGTAAAGCACAAGAGTAGTGTCTGTCTGGGCAGTTTATGTTTTCCATTAGCATTTTTGCAGCGTGCTGAAAGATTATGGAAAGGGAAGAAACGATGCATGAATCAAGGCCTGGCTGTCAGACCAGAGGAATGAGTATGGGAGTCTGATTTAATTTCATTTTCACGGAGAGTAAAACCGCTATGTAATTTGGTAGCTCAAGTCTTCCCTTAGGAGACATCTGTTAGATCCTGTGATGCTTTTGCTTATGCCAGCTTTATGCTTTAGTAACTGCTGACTGGAGCGAAGTTACTCCTGATGCACACCAGCATAGCTGCACAAACAGCCAACTCCATTCGTTCCAGTATCAACTGAAAGCGCTCCATGGGAAGAAATACACGGCTATCTACCAGCAGAGTAGCAGCCTTACAGGGCCTGTGCTGTTGCCAGGTGCAACTTCCTCCTCTCATACTCCAAGGAGTCCACTCTTTCCATCACCAGCTAAAAGAATTTCACAGTTCAGCCTCGTACTCATTAACTAAATCACATTTCTGCTAGGAACACTCAACATCCTCACATGTTTGTTGTTTGACCCATCAAGTTGATGGGATAGTGCAAGTGAGGACACTTGTGCAGCAGTTACAGCATCAGCTGGAACTTGAAAACATACCGCATCTACAGACTCCCCAGCCTAAACCTGTGGTGTTTCTCATAGTTGAAAGACATATCAAACATGAAAGAAGTAGAACAAACCAGTACATAGCAAGAATAAAGTGTAACACAATATAAAAAGGAATTTTGAGCTCTTAATTTGGCTTGGCCATCCTTTGACACAAAAAAGTCCAGTGACTTGGGAAAGCAACTTTGTATTGCCACATCCCCACCGGCAAACGAGGCTTCATAGGCTCTGCTGTGGCTTCCACATTCTCTATATAAATAGACAGGAAAGCTCTCCAAGCCTAGCTCGGCTTACATATATTTTGTTAAGTACAAGTGCAACGCAATGCACTCCCTTCACAGAGCCACAGGGAAGTGCAATAGCAACTCCAACAGAGCCATCGTCACCTCTGTGTCAGAGACAGCAAAGAAGAAAATGCATAACTTTGGTTACAAGAAGTCAGAAGTTTTCTAATGTTACTCAAACATCCTGTTACTTTTACTGAGTTCAGGTCATGGCCACATCTGTCTGGTGCATGAAATCAACATTTTCAAGTAAAGGGTATCATATCCACCCTGACACACCTGCCTGTTTGCAAATGGCCCAGGTAACATATTGGGAAAAACTGTAACCTAGAAATATTTGGAGTTACATCTCTGCCTAGTACTAACCAACGCAGCACCACATTCATTCAAACTGGCTGAAGATCTAGCCTTGCAAATACTTACACGCCTTCCGAATACCCCAAACCTGAAACATTGCATTCACATTTAATCCTAATGCTCTGAAATCTAATAAACCACCACTCAAATGCAAATTGGCAAACAGTTAAAATAGAAGAAACCTGTATGAGGTCTAGTTTGTTATAGACAAGTCGCTAATAAACAGCCCAAAACATACAATACAAATTTCTCCACAAGAAGATCTTGCTGTGGAACAAAGCACACTGTAGCGCTCCGTAATTTGGCTGGCTTTTCACGCTTTCCCTATTCTTCTAGTGAAAACTTAAGCCATGAAATTTCTTTTTTGTTAACGCAAAGACATGGTAATGTCAAGCATTCATGACCATAAGCATGGAAAATTGATGAAATTACAGTGTGTTCAGGAAAATAATACGGTGATGAGAGAAAGAATCTCTGCTTGTATCTGCGTCCTGGTGGCAGCTTTTTGAACAGGTGAACATTTTTTCCTCCCTCTGTGCAAAACATCTTTTTGCATGAATACATCAAACAGATGCCCAGGGAGAAAGGTCAAAGGGAAATAGTCACGCAAATAATTAAGATATGAAGAGACCACGTATTAAGTTCATTAATGCTCTCCACTGTCGTTTGTTGAGATGCACCTTTCGACTTGACACTAGAGAGCATCTGCAAAACTCTGAAAGTGGAAGACAACTGAGCTGGGCTTTTTATGGCCAAAAAAAGACCAAAGGCAGAGTATGGATAACAGGGTAGCCCTCTTCTAGAGCTCCCCACAACCTAGCAGGGGCCATCTGGAAGGCTCCCAACCCATGTTCTCCATCTCCCAGGCACTCCTGGCAGGTCCCAGGATCCTGCAGCTGCAGTGGGGTCTTCACACACCTCACTCCCCACATAGTGGCCAGGTGAATAAATAAATAGATATATATATAGATTCACAAAGCTCAAGGGTCATATACAAGATCACCTCTGACAATTCTTGAAAGAATCAAGAATTGCTTGGAAAATGCAGCCATCATTTTCCTCAGTAGAGGAAATTATCTTAAGAATTTCATCAGTGAAATAGAAAGCTAAAATTAAAATCCACAAAGCTAGGCAAAAAACCAAGGTTAAATGAAACAAGAACACAAACTGGAGACTGAATACAGGTAAACACCCTAGTATGACAGCCTGCCTGCATCACCTCAGATCAGGGAGAGCAAGAACCTAGTGAACTTCCCAGACCCAGCTCTGCTATCAGCAGGATCCCTTCCCCACAGGAATGACGGCGCGTACACTTCATTTGTGTGCGGGTACGCACGTTGCTCCCTACATCGCAGCATCCTCTCCCTGGGAGCAGGGCCTTCTCTGATAAAGAGCAAAGCCCACAGCTCTGTCACCTTCTGGCCTGCACCTAGCTTTCAGCATAGACCGATGATCTAGAGCACTCGGTCATAAATAGAAATACTGCCCCTTCAAGGATGGCATTGCTGGAAAGATCCCACGCTAATTTCTGACACTTACAGAGAAGGGATCTTCTCCTCCAAGAGTACCCGGGAAAATCTGATCTCTCCTGTTTTCTCTCTTAAATTATTCTTTCCATTAAGGGCACACCCTGTTTTTAAAGGAACAGCTGCAAAGAGTTACTATCAATGTGCTGGGAACATAAAAGTAATCAGATATTAACGGAGTTTCCAAAAAGTCAAATTTCTCAGGGCAGGAAATGCTTCCAACGATTTTTTTGAAACCATGATAATAATTTGTGGTTACTTAAAGACAATTTTTCAATCCTACATGAATTTCAAGCTTCCAGATCTTATACAAAGGTCTATTTTTTCCTCCCCCAGGTAGACAGAATACAATCTTGTCTTTCATGTGTCTCATCCATGCACTAGGTATGCAAGTATTTGGGAAGGAGCAGTGCAGTAACAGACCTCTCTCCCAGAGCCTAGAAAGCCTTCGGGATTTTAAACCAAGACTTTCTCTCACTGGAGCTCAAGACCCTAGCCATTAACGTGAAAGTAAATGCATGGCTATGAACTCCCCTGCGGTTTTAGCCTGTCACAAACCTAAGACTCAGTTTTGTTTTAAAGGCGGTACCTAGTTCGTCACACGTGTAGTTTTCAGGGCACAGGCCCTGCAAAAAAAGCTCCTCTTTCCTGGCCCGGCTTTCATCCACTCTCCAGAACAGGCCACCACAGTCTGATACATCCCCAGGTTTCCTCGCTGGGGATATTTTCCTGATCTTCCCAGCCAGGCAAATACAGGGCTCATTTTCTATCGGCTGACATTTTACTATCACTCTTAAAATCATAAACCCTTTTTGTTTACTTTTTAGTTAAGAAGTCACCTGAATTCTTTTCTCCACAGGTTTGAGGACTAGGGCTGTTTTCTTAAAAGCTGAGATTCATATATATTCAGATGGCTCCAGAAGCAGATATATCTCATGTCTCAACACCTGCTATAAACCTGAGAGAAGCAGCTACACCGCTACAGATTCCAAAGTCTTGCACAAACTTTGTACTTGGGAAAATCAGGAGCGAAACTTTTCCGTGTAACACAGTCGTGCATTACCTCCCCAGGGCAGCTCCACAAAGCCCAAGGCAAATGCTGAATAGGAAGAAATCCTGTCCTAACCTCCTGGCACACAAGCTAAAGGCAAGGTGATCTGCAAAAATGCTGCAAGGAATGACAAGTTATGTTTTGTATCACCGATTTCCTCCTTAACATCACCTCTCTGTTGTGCTCATGCTCATGTTGCCCTCTCGTGGCTGCTTTGATGAAAAAGCAGGACCTACCTCAATCAGTTCAGGATTGATCTGCGATTAGAAATGTATTTGTGGAAGTTTAAGACCGGAGTTTTATCCCTAAGAGTGATCCAGCATAGCAAGAGGTGTTATTCTGTTAGTTCTACAAACATCCTTACATATGTAAGTCCTGCTTGACATAAAGCATATGACACAGAGGGAGGCAGTGACAAGCTCCCTGCCCAAAATAGCCAAGTCCAGCTCCCAGCCAGAACACAGCTCCTGTGTGACATTTGAACCTTGCGCTGCTGACAGGGGGAGGAGGGGGAGCTGAAGGCCAGATTAATTGTTCAGGCCACCACAGTCCTTAACCAGCACAGACCAACCACCACCAGAGCACAACTTGGTTGCTCCGCTTATGGCAAGGGAGGGTTCCCTCCCCAAGCAATTTTATTTTGATGGGGGCTTCCATCCCCACCCCCATCTGCTTCGGCACAACGCTGCCGTTCTTATGTTGTATAGCATTTAAAACACATTTGTACGTATTTTGTGGGTTTGTTCCACTGCTATATCTCAGCGGGAGAAGTTAAAGGCTTCTCTTACTGATGTCAATCAGTTTCCTCCGATCAAGTCCAAGCACGGGAAGTCCACATTCTCAACTAAAGCTCCTGTTTGCTGTACAAGTGTGAAGCCATTGAAAGTACAGTCAGACTGGCTAATGAATCCTGCCCAAGCCAGAAGGACTTCTGATCTGTAAGGGTATGACCAGTAAATGACGACAGCTGGGGGCCCAAGACCTGTCGTCAAGACAGTGACTGCCGCCCTCCCTTGTCCCAAGCCATTGAAGCCAAAGCTGTCAAAAGCCGTATAGCTTTCCCTAATGCCCACTGATTTCACCCGCAATTAGCTGGCTTACTAAATACTCTAGAGATGAGCCTTAATCTCCTGGTGATTCAGTGATTAAGCTAGGAAGGGTGGATAAGCTCTTATAATCAGAAGGTGTTGTGAGGAAGGTCACTTAATATACATGAGGCATAGATACGGTATTCAAGAATAAAATAAACTTTCAGCAACAAAACGAGCATCAGGATGCAGTGCTCAGAAAAAAAAAAAAGCAATTTTATTTGTGAGGGGTTTTAGTTCTTATTAAAAGCTATTTAAGTTAATTCAGTAAGACTGATAATTGCTTTAAACTGAGAGAGTGCCAGAAAAAGAAGTCAAAAAATCCTAACATTATCAGAACTAGATAAAAAAACCCACTCTCCATCTGTCTTGTGACCTGAGAATATATTGAAAATATTTTTCCCCCACTGTTTCTAGAGCAGATGCTGTTAAGTTTTTCTCTGTATGCACAAAGAAAGAAAATAAGTAAATTCTGTTCACAAATAAGCACACAATCCTCCTGTGCTATGCGACACTTATCAAGGAAAAAAAAAAAAGGACATAGAAAACAGGTTATGAAAGTGCATGATTTTATATGCCCATACAAAACCAATGCATAACAAAGAAAACTTCCCTATAGTTACTAAAGCAATATTACAGCTTCTACTTCTTAGGCCACTAGGTAGACATCATTTACATTTTGATTCCACCATTACTTAAAACTCGTAAGACACAAAGTTAACTGGAAGTGTTTCCACTCCAAAATTCCCTTTTAAACATTTCTCCCCATAAAGTCTGTCATTTCTTAGAGCTCTCACTTCTGCAGGTGCCTGAGAAGACACACAACAGATGCCTATGCACAGTGAAGTGGATGAAATCTCTTTGGTCTAGAAGGATGGAGGAGAAATTAGAAAGTATCTCAATTCTTCCCAGTTTGTTTCAAAAACAGTTGAATTTTATTTTATTTTTTTTTTGGGGGGGTGGCAGGTGGAATTAATCTGCTTAATTGGCAGGCCATGCCATATTCAGATGTTCAGGATCACAAGTCCATGACTTTATCCAAACTCACTGGGAGATGAAAGACAACTTGTAACAACAGCTCCCTGGAAAACAAACTTTCCTTTTTGGTACTGTGCTGTTATTCTGCAAGCTGATGGATGTTTCTCCTCATGGATTACTAGTTGAAAACCGAATTAAGTCTACCAGGAGTGACAAAGTAATTCAGCTGGGGGAGGACCACAACGCAGAACCAAGAGTCACCATCAACGAGAAAACAACCATAAACATGGAGTGCCTTGGTGAGCTCTTGCAGGTTCAAGGTGATAACCATACCATAATAAATCACTGAAAGTAGAGGTATGGTCCTTCCACTCTTAAGCGTGAGAAGAAAATTTGTGAGTAGAAAGAGAGCATGTGGCTGTCTTTAGTATCACATAGTATCATCATCATCATGGTAGCATTATTTTCTCCATCCCTGCCAAAACATATGACATTTGATCTCATAATCTGAGGCAATCACTGGTGGAGAAGCACTGGAGTGTTCATAAAACATACAGGCCAGTTGCCAAACAATGCATTTTACTGATAGGCACTGGAGGTGGGGTTTTGTTTCAGGAGCCAAATCCTCCCCACAAGAGGAAACATTCCTTTCTTACATGTTCTGGCAAAAATTACTGTGCATAACACTGCTGAGAAACTGGGCAGGTTTTTAAGGTTCATGAGGACTGAGAATCACCTCACACTTTTTCATCCCTCTAGCGGTAGCTCTCTCTATTTAAAGTCATCTGTGGTTGACAGGGCTTTGTAACACTCGCTTTGATTTT
Source organism: Psophia crepitans (assembly GCA_013399095.1). Classification (NCBI taxonomy): domain Eukaryota; kingdom Metazoa; phylum Chordata; class Aves; order Gruiformes; family Psophiidae; genus Psophia; species Psophia crepitans. The sequence continues at coordinate 236,637 of VWZZ01001254.1, forward strand.
GATTTAAAGCTGTCCTCAAAAAACAATTTCAAATCTGTTATGAACAACCCTCAGAATACAGTAGTCACTCCCAGCAACTCTGCAGCACTTCAGCTGAACTATAGCAAAAACAATTTGTCACAGCAACAGCTGAAACAAGATGTGTCAGCAAGATGAATGTCTTGTTCATCCACACTGCAATGCTGATCGGGACTGGAGGAAAAAAAGTAAAATCAGTCCGTTTCCACCATGTGTTAGCACAAAGAAATACTAGTAACTCAACTTCAGTGAAGATGGATAAACGTCTGTATCTCATCAGGTTTCTTAGAATAATCCGTGGCTAAGTAAAGCATAAAACTCCTGACCCAAGGCAAGTCTATTCATTCGTATTCACAAGACCATTAAATAACATCTAAGCACGTGTTATCCAAACATCAAAAAAACCTCCATTGGGGTGGCTATCTCTTTCTAGCATAATTAGAGGAATTGGACTTTCCAAAGGGCTCGCTTTCAGGACATTTTTGAACTTCTTATTTATCTTCTTGGAGTTATTTAGCATCTATTTTAATTGCTAAGTACTAGCCCTACATAGTTTTACAAACTGATCTTGGGTCTCAACGGCCAAATTAGATTGTTCCCATCCTGCGTACGGGACCTTTAAGTTAAAATTTCAGCCATCATGCTAAAGTAACTCTGTAAATGCAGAGGGCAAGGCATACCTTTTACTTTGTGGAAGTTAACGTATACATCTATTTGCATCCAAGCATTAAATAAGATGAGAAACAGCTCTGTTTCCACAGCTTTTGGCTCCATTCACTCAAAATGCACTTGCTGAATTCCAGGAGGGAAAAAAAAAACAAAACACCACAACAACAAAAAAACCCCAACAAACCAACAACAAAAAAAACCACGAAAACACACCATACCAAAAAACAATTAAACAAGAACATTTTTGGACCTGTAGCAAACATCTTGTCACCAAATGTGAGGAAAAGCAAGTTATGCTTGATTTTAAGTTTTAAATTTTCTGTTTTATCCCTCTCCCCCACCCTCTGCCCCCAATGACTACCCTTTGCTAGCAACATTCTGATAAATTTACTATTTATATATATTCAGCTACATTATCTTACTCCTTTCCTCAGTCCATCTATGTTCCTGTCCAGCACAAACCTAAGACTGATCCAGGGTGCTACTTTCAACTGAGTTTCAAATCATATGAAATCTGGCCTCGACTGACACAGAAAAGCGGATGAGGCATGCATCTAGTTTGAAGAGATAACAGGCAAAGCAGAGATGTCCCACATGACCTTTGCCATGACTAGAAGGAGAAACCATTGCAACTTCTTGCTCTTGGCTCTCAGGTGCAGAAGAAATTTGTGTCTTGCCTTGGATGAGCAGGGAAATAGATACATCTGTTGCAGCTAGATTTATATTGCTTCTAGATAATTAATTCAGTAGAATTCTTTTTACCCTTCTTCATGTTCTTTCTGCCTTTAACTCCTTTCCTTTGTTATACAGTTTTTCCTTTACAATGCTCAAATACCCTAAACAGAAAAAAGTAAATTACTATTGCCTTGGACAAGTCACTCAAGTTTCTATGCTAGTTCTTACTCCTAATCCATCTACCTATCCCATACAAATGTCTGTACAAAGTCATATATTATGAAGCTTTAATTCCATTCCTCCTTCAGCACCACTAGCATACAGAATTAATACCAAATGCCTTTCTGTTAGCTTCCTCAACTCACAGGTATCCCAACTCTCAAGGTTTTTTTCTTAACATCTTAATTCTCCATCCTGCATCGTGCATTCAGGAGGACACTAGATAAAAAGAGTGGTTCCTTTAAACTCCAAGTGTTTCCTTTTAAACCTTAAGGAGTAAATGTTGCAAACTTTATGCAGTATATAAAATGCCACACTTCCAGCCCCATCTTTTTGCATTACAATTGCTTTTCTAATAAGCTTTGCCAGTGGCTTACATGCGGTACGGATCCCATAGCTGATTTCCTAGGATGCACTGTTCCCAGTCCTCAAAGTTGGAGAGGACAGAGTGGGATGTGCCACCTTGGACTGTCTCAGTGTTACAGGTTTGGGGAAAGTACATCGTGATCAAACGGCATTTGCTTAAATTAGCATTGTTATTGTTATTATTATATAAAGTCTAAGAAGACTTCAAAAGCAAGGAAGCTTTCCTCGTAATGTTGAGCTTTAGGGATATTCAGGCCGTTAAAAATTTCAAAATTCTCCTCATAATTAGTTTAATCATATATATGACATTAAAAAAATCAACCCCAGCGTATCTGTCCAAAATTAAAAAAAAAAAAAAGTAGAAAATTCCAACTTTTTGCCCTTTCTGACAGAAATCATTCCATTTTGACCACCTGATGGGCCCTTGGGGTTAATTAGAAAATCCCCATCAAGAGCTCAGAGGCCAATATCAGCTGTCAAAATCCCACATTCCCCTCTTTCACCTCTTTCAAGTGCAAAACAACCTGTGTCTGAAGATGTGCCAGAGAATAAAAGGGCACACCACAACCACTGTGGGCTCTGACTTAGACCTATTCATGGCCTCACTACTATGAATACAGCAAAATCTCAAATGAAAGTTTTAATCTCCCCACTGCATTCAATCCAAAGAGAAAAGGGCTTCCCTTTTAACAATTTCCCCCCTTAAATCTTTTGTGTTGCTGTGCTCCTGGAAAAGCTGAGATTTTGCTCAGCCTCAGCGAGGGCTTTTTGCCATAGAAAGCGCTGCACCTAACCCCTTTGTGCTCACATAAGAGTAAAGGTCTGCTCGGACCAAAAGTAACTAATGCAAAAGGCCTTCAGAAGGTCTAAATACAAACTGAACAAGATCAGAGTTAAAAGTGCAGGCATCTGATCTCGCCCAACTTGCCTTCTTTGCACTCTTCTCTTGTTCCCAAGGTGTACGTTAAATACAAAGACGAGTGGGACAAAACAAACATTAAAAAAAGAAAAAACACCAAACAACACAACAAATAAGAGACCAGATGTAATAACACTGGAAAATGAAGAACAGAAAAACCCTATTACACCACGTCCTCTGTATCTCCACTTCTCTCCAGGTCAAACGAGATCTCACACATACAATTACAAACACACGTACACGAGTGCTATTAGAAAGCACAGAAGTGTTGCTGTTCATCCCAGTGGTCACCGGTTGTTTTCCTCTCCGTGTAAGGTGAAGATGCCTACAGAGAACTGGCTAGCAATTGAATTACATATTCAATTTTATCACAGCAAAGGCTGTGATTTCATTAACTAGTTGCTAGGCCATGTGCAAACACATTAACTGTATAGGTAAGTGCAGACAGCCAGGAAAAGAAGATTATTGTTAGAATGTGCCTAGAAGAGCATGCATCTTCAGATGTGCTGCTCCATCTTTTTGGTTTGGGGAGGGTTCTTTTGCTATATCATTGACACACACCTTTTATCCCTTTTTACTCAGAACAGAATATTTCTTTCCAAGTGGCCCCAGCCTCCAAAAGCACCACCCTGCCTCACCTTTTGTGCCCAGTCTCTTACCCAAATGAAGGTGGCATGATTTGGTATCCTTAGGAGAGACGGTGCTTCCTACCCTGCGCAGGACGGCCTTCTCTCCCCTACAAGCGATTATTGTTTTGTTTTTTCCTCCTTGTGAGCAGTAACACCTACATTGTATGGGGAGAGACAGCGAGCATTCATACCCCTCAGAAGGCCATTCACTCCAAGGCAGCTGGAGAGGCTCAGTGTTCGGCTCGCCCTCTTCACTCTTGGATGAGTTTTGTGCAAAGCTCGAGCTTGGAGTCCTTTTCCTCACAGATCCAAGCAATTAATGAGAGAAGGAAAAAGGAGAGAAAATGTCTCTGGGTTTTGTCTCTTTGCAGTTTGTTCTTTTTGTTTGTTTGTAGCTAAACTATACTAGCTGGTTGCCCTGGATGGATAGAAAAGCACCAGTCTTCCTTGGGAAGGGAAAAGGAAATGATGTTTAATTAATTAATATGTACTTGTGCTTTTTCCTTTAGATGAGAATGCACCTAAAGGTTTGGAAATAGCACCTCCTATTCACTCAGCAGCAACCGGAGCCGCTCCTAGCAGTGAGATCACTAGCCAAGCAGCGACTTTATGAGTGTTTTAATTTAGTATTGCCCAACTTCGGACAGTGGCTCACCTCTTTTCAGAGGATGGTTTTGCAGAGCAGACAGAGTTCAAAAGATCCTAATGGGCTGTTAACGACCTTTTTGCCCTGAGATTTGTGCCATACTGACCAGGAACAAATTCCAAAGCAGCAATATGGCCCTTTACGCATTAAAGTCTATTAAAAAACCCAACAAACACACTAAATCCCCTCAGATCTTCACCCATCTTCCTATCTCCTTTCTGTTTTACTCGCTGTTAATGCAAAGGCATTAGAGTTTCAATTGCATTTTATCATCGCTCTTTATTTCCTCCCCACCCCCTAATATTACATGGGCCACCTTTCACTAGAAAGTTTTAATTGCAGTGTTTGCTTCACTAAACAGGATCATATAATGTGATAAACAGCGTGGTTTGTTTCTGGTAAGCCAAGTGCTAAGATCAATTAGTTGGTTTTATCCCGTTGCTAGTGATATTGTATCGTTTGTTTTTAGCAAGATACAAAAGTAATGTGAAGATTACCATCACCAGTGTAAAATGAAATTAAACACCGTGGACAATTTTCATTCTTTGATTTAGCTTGAGAGATGCCAACTCTGTTAAGACATTGAAACAGCACAGCTATAATCATCTGTAATGCATCCGATGAGATGTGACCATTTAATGCAAGTATCTATCACTCTGTAGTCATTTTCTGCTGGTGGGCAAGGCAATGTGCTTTACGCTAGATACAATCACTGCCAAATAATTTTAGTAGAAAATTGGTCAACAGCAAATGTTATGTTCTGTATGATAGCAAAGCCTTTTTCATCTTTCATTTGCCTTTAGTAATATTAAAGTAATAATACAATTATAATGAAAAAAGAACAATACCTTTAATAAAAATAAAAATCCTTTCAAATAACATGAAAATCAATTGCTACAGATAATAATTTTGCCATGTTATATTGCACAGTAACAAAATATTTTACCCTAAAAATAAGGGTAGCAGATTTAGAAAGCTACGCAGCCTTGGTCTGGTTAGCACTGGGTGGGAATCGGAAATATCATTGCCAGTCAGGAATAACTGTCAAACATTCAGTAAACACCAGGCCACAGAAATCGTTGGCGTTAAAAAACTCCTTTCCCTCCCATTGCAAGGACAAATTGGGGGGAGAGGGGGAAGAAAGAGGAGTCTGGAGGCCTCAGTTAGATAATGGTTCACTGTGTCAGGTGCTGTATAAATATATAGCAAATGGGAGTCAAGGGAGTTTTTGAAAGATGAGTGAATTGCACATGGGAGCCCAGACTCCCCACAAGCGTTAAAGGAATAACCAGGGAGCCACAGGAACTGCAAACCAGTTAACTTGTGCTTGGCAACGAACTATACTAGGCAGACAAATCAGAAGGTTTTTAAGCCAGGGAGGAAAGCGTATTCTGGCAAATAGTACGGTTTTCAGCATAGAAAGCAACGGACTACTCTCCAGGCTTGTGTTAAAGTGAGGTTTTTCCTCCCACAGTTATCCCTGCCTCAGAGCCATCCTTCCCTTCGCCTGAGCCAGAGTTACTGGTTTAATACCCTGCAACCATACCAAAACAATTCTGGTTTGACATTTACCCTGTGAGGGGCAGCTCTAACGAGCAGGACCTGATGTGGTGCCAGTCAGTGCAGGACCTGACCTCGCGCATTTTAGTTCCATAAACAGCCCTCACCCTTGCAAGTATCAGCAACTGATTTCGGCGCAATACCCTGAGAAAGCATTTAACGGGCTGTTGGTTCACTGGAGGAGCTGGTGCTTGGGGTAATTTAAAACTGGCTTATGCACACTGCTGAAGGAGTAACCTTGGTCATTTTTGTTTCATCATTTGCATTTGGTCAGATTGTTCTCTCACCCTTCTACAGCGCGTTTTCTAACACCGTCGGTGTCAGTCATGGCCAAGTGTAGTCCTATTGGAACAGGAGTATTTTAACAGCACCTAAAGCCCACAGCTGAGCACCACACAGCCTAGGGCATTGCTTCTGACTTGCTCTTTGCCTAGCAGAAGAGACTACAATATCAAGACATCAGCAATGAGTCTGCAGAACAAGCAAGGCTGGTGGCTGACTGAGGCAGTGGACATAATACCCCCGGTATGGTGGTACGTCTTGGGCCTGTGTACGTCAAAGAGCAATGCAGAAGGAGAAAGCCTCTTTTGGTTTCTCTTTCTTCATGTCTTTTATAACTTTGTAAGAACCAAACAGAAAGTTTCCCTACTTGGTTTGTAGATCTTCAACTTCTCTTTCCATCCTCTCTCTTTTCTAGATCCTGAATTTATCAGACACCATTAAGTATCAGTAATTATCTTTAATAGCTGGTGTGGGTAGTCCCAGGGTACTAAGTTGTGTATTGTGATGCTGTCTGATTTCATTTGCTGTCCTTTATCAGCAAGTTTCTAATTGCACAACATAGATTCATTAACTCAAATATTAAAACCATCCTCAGAGGCCTATGTTTATTCGCAAGGGGTTTGTAGGTCTTGGTTTCACAATGAAGTTGCTAATTAATGTATTTGGAGTTTTGATGGAAACACAGTTGTAATGGGTCACAGCTAAGTCAAAACCTAGACCTCCACACAGGTCATGGATACCCTAGGAGGAAAGCTTTCAGAGCTGGATTGGTCGAGATATGCCCTAGCAAAGGAACCGCGATGGCTAAAATTACAACTCACCTGGCCCTATGGTAGGATTTTAACAGATCTCTTACATTAAAAGCAGATCTTCCATCCTGCCCAAAAAAAAACCTCAGAGGATCTCTCTACGTTAACACTTTTACCTCATTTCAAGAGATTATTTTTATCTCAGTGAAAAAGTCACACACTCATATAATTTTATTACAGATTTTGCCCAATTAGTTTTGGCCCACAGAAAATTGGCAATAGTCAACTAACATGATACAAATATTAAATACCCTGGTATTATTCTGAATATCGCTCCTGACAGTTCTTTTTTCTAAAGCTTTTGAGCACCTGTCTGCACAGGATAAGAAGTTTCTCGTGTGGCATCAAACCCAGAGGTTTGCATCTAAAATTCAACAGAGAGATCACAGTGTCCTGAGGAGATGATCCCAGGTAGCAGCAAATCCAGATAACCATGTGAATTTCTGGTAGCGCGAGAGAGTAAGCACACTGTTCTGTGTAAGGAGAACAGCCTTGCTCCACAACAACAGAAAAACAGGGCAAGGTTTGAGAGAAAGGAACTGCAGACCTGTTTCCCCAAATACACCATCCTGGAGCTTCCTATGGCTGGACCCTCATCCAGTTCAGCAGCACGAGCATACCACACAGTTTATGCATATATCTTATCTTCATGCATATCATCTATCTTCATGCTTGTAAACGTGAAGACTACTTGAAAAGAACAAAGTACCTGCTCAATTGCACTGGCGCAAAGCTCTGATGTACTACAAAGATGCAAATTGAGAGCTGCATCCATAGCATATTTTTGAAAACGGATTCAAGTAATTGCCAGTAGATGTTTCCCAGGACAACAGCACAGAATGTGTTGGCAATATGAGTATGCTACTTGGCAGAAGGGGCAGCATGGAAGATACCTAGATGATGAAGAGCACGGAGGATCATCTTTTTGTCAGTGAGAAGAAAAACACTGAAAAAATTAAAATGGGGTACTGCCCCCTGAAGAGAAAGGTTTGCACACTGTTTCCTGAACTACTGCATGATCTTCTCTCAGAAATGGGTTTGATCAGCTGTGGCTATTTTACCAAAGGCAGGCAGAGAATCAAGAGCGCCTAAGCGCGCAGCCAGGATCAGAGCTACCCAAGATTCTGAAAGGAGTATCACGGAACAGCTGTCCACCTGCCATAGAAGGCAACCCTAAAAGTTAGAAAATACCAGCACCCTGTATTAATACTGTATGGTTCAACTGAGAAGCCTTCAGTCCACCTAGAACTCAAATAATTATCTGTAACTAAGTAAATAATATGTAATCTATGGCTATGACTTTAGACTCCCATTTAGCCATGATTTAAAGATCACTGCCAAAACCCACCTCTTTGGACGTGATCAGTACAACTCTTGCACTCTTTTCTAGTTTCTGCATCCTTAAGTGGTGAATGGCACTTTTCTATTTTGTGCACGCAGAGTATTTTAGATATCATGCTACAGGTATGACACAAATTCCACTCCCAAAACAGAACCTCTGTCAAATAAAAATGGTTTAGTGAAAACTCTGAAGGCCTGCATCAGCCATGGTGATGAGTGCCCTATAAAATTGATAGATAAAGACAAACTGAACCGCGCCTGATCTGACAGGCAGTATCAGGGTATCTGCCTATTTGCAAAATACCTCATGTTTCCATGTGAACATTGCTGAGTGAGCCAATGCCCTTGCTTAGGAATGATTTAATTTATATGCCCTCAGAATGAGGTCATATCAATATCATGCATGATCTCTATCAGCTTTACAGATGCCTTAACCTGAGAACGTTCAAGCTCTTTGAGAGCTATTCATACTTGGCAGATTGATATAGTAACTGACAATTCACCGCCATCCAAGTGTATCTGAGAACACAAAGCTCACATAAATATTGTTGAGCATATCCCATTGTTGGTTATTTACTTCTGCCGTTCAACTTTCTACAGCTCTGAGCGGAACATCATTTCTCTCCGTGTCATATGTCTGACTTACCCTGCAGACCCGAAAAGCTCCTTGTTTCCTTTTTACCAGTAATGAGCTGCGCTAGAAATGTCAAACACAGGTTTGTTCAACCCCGACCAACAATGTGAAACATAAAAGTACGGGTGGACAGAGACCAGCGAGGAAGCTGGGCTACAAGCTTGGCTTTGTAACTGGCACGGAAACAGCTTGTAATGGTGTTTCTACTTTCAAAAAGCTCCAGAAGGAAGCAGAAAGACCTACCTGATACCTTTCCTTCTGCAATTTCATAAGCTGACCTGCCTGCTTACTCAACCTAAGCCCTTGCCAAAGGCAACCGCGAACAAGCAGGTTGTACAGAATACAAATAAGATTTTCAGGCAGTCTGTACTCATGGCTTTCCTGTCCAGAAATGTCCACCTGGCCCTTGCCTCTGCATTTATTACATTCACCTTAGTCTCTCTCTCTCTCTCTCTGTGAAAATTCTGGGATAGAAAGACAGGAAGAGAAGAGTCAAGGATGAGAAAAACAGGGGACAAAAAATGAAATAAGTGTACAAAATTAATTGCTTTCAAACTTACCCTGGAGCAAGTATTTCTGACTGATAAGTCAGGTTGAAGAAGGTCAGATGCACCCCATTCTAGCTTTGGAAAGGGATTCTTTCTTTTAATTTCTTAACATGTATCCCTCTTGCATTGAAAAGAAGAATAAAATTAAAAATATATATGTCCCTAGCTGGACTAATTCCTTTTTTTCAGCCATAAAGCACAATTTTAAATTGTTGGGTTTTTTTTTCTTGATGAATTTCCTGTTGATTTAGTGAGCTAACTGGTTACAAAGAGGCCAAACAAGCACCAGAACTGCCACACAGACTCATATGGTCAAAACAGGTAGGGGAGGGACTCTACTTTACAGCACCCACAAGATGCTAGGCAGAGCTCACCCTCTCTGACAGCACCCTCTAAGCATCTGTTTCAACTTCATTTGTGCAACCTGTACAGATAGGCTTATTGTGAACGCAGGAAACAACTATGACAAATCAGCAGTGGTCATCTAACAGCTTTTTTTTTTTTTCATTCCTTGTTATAGTCACTTGCAATATGATTTCACAATTTCAACATGACAGCAGGCAAAGAAAAAGAGAAAGAAAAAGATGTCTTTTTGCTTTTCTGCTACTCTCCCTTAATATAGTGCGAGTCATTGGAAGTAAAATTAGTTAATATCTAAACTGCGAAAATTATATAGCAAGTACCTAAAGTACAATGGAGAAACAGAAACAGTCAAAGATAGAGCTGTCCTTCAAGCTGTAAGCATAAGTAATTTACAGTATATTTCTGGTAAAGTATTGAAAAAAAGTAGTTCTGTGTCTTAATTAAATATCAGAAAACTTCTTAACTATGAACACTACTGCCAGGCCTGAGGAATGGAATAAGAAAGACTCAGTAAAGCTAATCAATTTACATCATTTTACTTTGCAGATAGGACCATATAAAGATCCCAGGAGCCTTCGTGTGTTGTACTGTCTTCAGTGCGTTAGGCAACTCTTCCTTCCACTGCATCAAGGTAAATAGAAGTCTTGTATTTGTCTTAAGTACTCGCAGCTAATTCAAATGGGTATGTTATCCAGGTCAGTCAGACAAGCACAGAGGCTCCATTTCATCTGCCTTCAACTTCCCCCAGATTAAACGATCAGACCTACATCAATCATTGGGTGTAAAAGACATAGAGTAATTGGAGTAGAAGGTGGTCAACAGGCTGAGGGCTTCTGTTCAGAAAGCAAATGTCTTGGCTTTTTCTTGGTCTTGTTATTCTTCATAAATACCAGAGCAAGACAGCAGAGTCACTATTATCTCGTAACAACGTTCTGTTAATCAGGCATGTCATTTGCTTGTATGGCCCAACCTTCTGCAGATCCCAGACATTCCCCTTCCACAAGAATTAACCACAAAAATACTGCAGTGTAACTGCTTTATGACCATGGCTAGGATCAATTTGTTTTGTGCTTTCAGACACCGATCTTGCAACAGTGAACATACAGACACTATAGCAGTTTGTTTCTTAGATAAATAAGAGGTTTTGACCACCATCTTTCCTTTGTCAATGGCAGTTTGTCACGATCTTTTGCCTAATTCTCAGAAATTCTCAGCTCAGGAAAAAAAAAAGAAAAAAAAAGACAGCATTCAACTAAGGAACAGCGCATCCTTCCCAAATCACTCTGAAAAGCAATCAACAGGGTGAAACATCAGGTCAAAATAATGGTTGTACTAGAAGCACAGTATTGGTGGGGGCTGAACTAAGGGGAAAAAAAAAAGGAAACAAAAAGGAAAAAATGAAAAAAGGCATAACAAAACTCAAAAGTTAGAAGCAGTAGCCAAAGAATTTAAGAAATAAATATGAAGTTACACACTACAGCCTGGGCTCACGTCACGTTTCGCACACAGCAAAAGTTGGTGATCCTGCCGTGTCCCTGCCACCACTGCTGGTCTTTCCCTCTCCACTGCATGGGCTTCAGTCCTCATAGCACCTTGCACTCAGCTACAGCTCGATATACTAGCTGAAAACTCATTTTTGTTTCCTCTGGTTAGTTTTCTGCCAGGATACTGAGACAAGTTGTCACAGGATCTGTTAAACACCAGAAGTGATACAGAGGACCATGGCCTTACGCAGCCAGGAACAAGAAGGGGATGAGGCAGGAGGAACCAGACCTTCTCCATCCAGCTGCCAACCTGGCTGTAGAGCCCTAATGGGAAGTGTCCCTTAAAGTCAGTACAATACCACTGGCATCGAGCAAGCCTCAGCATAAGATCTGGTCTGAATTGTGCATGCTCAAGACATCCCCAAGTACTAAGGTTCAGGTGCAGCTGGCAACACTCCCACAAAACCCCATTTCCCATGTGTGGGCATTTTTATAGATGATCTACAAATTACAATGTTCCTGCATAGAACATGAACAATTTTTACAGCATCATTTGCTTTAGTGTAACTACAATCTGCAACATAAGTTTGATTCTTCCCAAGTGTTTGAGGTTTCACTGAGAATAGCCATTGCAAGCTTTCTTAGCCCTCAGCTGAAGATGCTCGGTGGGACATCTCCTATCCCCACTGTCTGCATTTGAAGTCGTCGGGTATTAGCAGAAGCAACTAATCCCGGTATGAAAACTTTTCTAGTCTGCAGTAGGGCATGTTCACTACAAAACCCTGGCATCTTTAATCTTAGTGGATACTTTAAAACTCACGTGAGCCCACACAACAGCCCACCTTTTCCACGAGTACTCAGCTCCAGAGAATATGGACCTGGACGTTCCCAGTATACATATGCACGCTGATCCACCCTAAGTGCATCCTAACATCCTTGCTGGAAGATTTACATTTTGCTTAATTAGAGCACGTTTGTTGTTTTGTTGTGCTTTGGGGTTTTCTATCTCCTCTTTGGAAAAAATGGCTGCAGACCTCAATGAGAGCAGGATTTGGATCTTTTTTAAACTGCTCACTGCTGTGTTTTGTGAATTCCACACAAATCTGTCCACTCAATGGACCCAAAGATGATTCACAAAACAGTCTTAATATGTGTGCAAACATAAAATACTTTGTCAAACAGTCAAACACTATAGTTGAGGATAAAAACAAAAACAATCAAACAAACCACCTCTAAATAACATTTTAGACATGCAACAGAGATGCACAGTATTTCACCTGAAAGTTTAGGCATAAACAAGATATGATAGAATAATGTTTTTCTGTGACTGTGCATGGATATAGGTGCCCCTGTATATTGTCCTTAGTGACCAGGGTTTGCTTCAGGGGTCATCTACAGAAGTAAAATGCTAGGGGCACTTGTTTAGGGGGGAAAGGGAGGAATCCCTTTTTCTCTCCAAGTCTCTGCTTGGTGACAGCACGGAGACTCACTCGTTCTCCTTCCCTGGCCGTGCTGTTAAGATGCGTGTGGCCAGCAGGACCGAGAATTTTGATACCCCAACAGTAAATGACAACCAGGTTTCTACACAAATAACATGTACATTTCAAGTGAATTGGTTCTCCTAGTTCTTTATCTGTGCACACAACTTCACTGCATTTCACCATTTACTCCACCTACACAGTATGCCTTTTTTCATTTAGGCTTCATTTTTATTAAATATTGAAAATTTTAAAGGATGCCATTGTTCCAAGTACCGAAAGCAACGCTATTTACATCAAATACAAAACTGTAAGTGTAACTAGACATCAGAATGCAATTTGCTTTCAGGAAGGTGTCAGACTTCCGTGTGAACAAGTTTGCCCTTCGGTTTTGCACATCAGGGTCGGGGGAAAAAGAAATGGCATCAGGAGCCCTATAGAGGTGCTTTTGCTTCCCTGACTTCGCACACACTATTCTTTTAAACAAATTTAAAGCTTTTCTTGTCCAAATCCCCGCAAAAGTAACCACACTGCAGTTTTTCTACTATTATGCAAATAGATTAATCAGCCAATGCTCCAGTGAGAATTAATTTATATTTGAATCAAATGAGGCCTTAGATTCTTTATAACCCAACCCCCGGGCCAAGGCCTGGGCTAGGTAGCAACCTCATATTATTCATTTGACGAAATGTGAACTGACATAAATACCATGGCTAACTTTCAATCCGATTACCCCGTTACCTCACATCAATGCTCTCCCAGCCATCAGACTCTAGCGTCCCTCCTTTCACCAGCACAGCCAACAACTGACAACTCCTCCCTGATAAACAAGCACCCACGCCGCCACCTCGGACCCCGCTCTTAACCCATCATCCCTGCTCAATGGCCCTTATTCGACAAGGTATTTTATTTTGTTTGTAGGAATCGGGGGTGGGGGGGGGGCGACTAAACAGCACAAAAATACTGTTTTGCTGGGGCTGCAATTCAAAGCTGCCCTTTCAGAGCTGCGGAGCACTGGAGGCACTAACAATAAACACCCAAAAATATAGGAGCATCGTGTTTGTCCTTACATATATATACATGCATGCATTTAATTTAATACAGCCACCAACATCTGTTATCTTTCATACTCTCCTTAACCCTTAAAAAAAAAGCAAACCAATGTTTTGGACTACTCTGTCCAAAGGTCAATGTAAAGTGAACCCACATTTTACACAGCACCCTTATACTAAACTCATGTTGACAACCACTAAATTCTTTCCATTGCCCTGCACAGGAACCTGTTTTTTTAAAAAGATTTTTTTTTTTCTTTAAAACTGTAAGCATTTAAAAAGATTGCCTAAACAATCTACCAGGTGTGAGAAAAGCGTTTTCTATGCAAGCGGCTCTGTGTCAGGAAACCTACACTCTAATTAGATTAGCAAGCAAGGACTGAATAGCTCTGATCAAAACATCTCCCCACGCATATTGCTCATAGGGCATAACTGATAACTAAGCTTCTCTAGTCATGGTCAAAATCTACTTTAAAATGGGAGTCCTGTGCACTCTAGAATTTTAACGCAGATTAAAAGAAAAAGCAAAAAAAACCCCACACACATTCTTAAAAGCTGTAAGTAATTACTTGGCCATCTTGCTTAAACAAAGATTTATTTGAAAATATGAGTCATAAAACAAACCCTATGATTTAACCGCAGCTCTTCAGCAGAGCCCCACTTAAAACACATCTAAGCTAGAGAGTTAAAGTTGTAGTTTTTGCCTCAAGGAAGTTCCTCACAGTGAACAGGCTAGGGGAGGAGGAGGACAGTCCTCTTAGCCACATGGCCCCAGCTTCAGGGAACATCCGGGATCCCTGGCATGAGAGCTGAAAAGTCCCCAGCCCAGGAGGATAGCTTTAATTATCTTTCTTTGTGTATTTTTCCATGTGGCCAAACAGTCTGGCTGTGTATTAGAGTGTTTCCCAACATAAAGAGCAAGTTTGGAATGCACTGGGTTCCAGGACACCCTAAAAGTGAGGTGAAAAGGAGCTGCACCATGTTAGAGCACATCATCCCTACCCACTCCTCTAAGAAGGACAGATTGTAAATGTGAAATAAGCCAAGAAAAGGTTCTTCCTAAAGCCGTTGTGCAAAGCCTATGCATTTTTCTTGGAAATAGTGAGACTGTTTCACAGTCCTGTTCCATCCATTAAGGTTGGGTGTGTTGGCTAAAGGACTCCATAAAGATATCAGAAGATAGCAAGAGGACATGCTCTATTCTTCCTTTCACCAATCAGGAGACACTTGCTGTACACACAGTGAACAAAAATACCCCAACTTATCCACGTTTCAGTAACTCTCCTACCCTCTCTTGCTCCTGCTCTAAGCTCAGCAGCAGGAAAAAGGACTAGACATTAGTTACTTCGATGCACAAGTCCAGCCTCTTTGCTTAAACTGCTGCTCCACTGAGGCTCTGACCCAGGGCAGCAATTTAGCCCTGTCTCTATGCATTCCCCCTGCTGATTTTTATTTTTTTTTTTTCCTGTAGGAACAGTAAACTTTCAGCAAACAGGGAGGATAGACTTTTTTTTGGTGGGATGTCATTAGAGAAAGCTTTATGAAGTTTGACAGGTGAGAGAAAAGACTTCCATTTAAAACCTAAGCCAGGCCTATTTAAAAGACACTAGAGAACTACCCATTATCCCAGGATATCCACAAATCTGGAGGATACAAGTGTAGATTATAGCTATATTAACCTCCTCTCTCCTTACCTTTCTGGGTCTGAGGAGTAGCAGCCAGAGCACGGCTTCTCAGAAAGAGCACATTCCATGTCGCTTTCATAGCCAAATTGATGCTAAGCTGTTGAGTTTAACTAACCAAGATGCACTATGTTCGAGTAACTGCACCACTTGAAAAATAAACCAGCACAGTCTGTTTTCAAAGACCTTTGGAGATGAGTTAGGATTGTGCACAGTGCTCCTCCGTCCGCACGAGGGAGACAACCCTTCTGCCGGCATCATGACTAAACCTCTGTGGTTCAAGACCTGCACAGTTCACAACTCTGACATCCCTTGTCCCCTGCCACAAGAGCAATGCTTATCGGTGCCAGGACAACCTGACCTTACCAGATTTCCTCAAGTCAAATTTTAAGTCTGCTAAATCCCATCCAACACCCTTAAAGACCTTTCTAGAGACACAAGGTCTGATGCTCTCCACCCTCTTACATTTTCAGTGGAAAAGAAAAAACAGAAAGAAGAAGAAAAAAAAAAAGACAAAAATTCATGCCGTGATAAGACTCAAAAATGTGCATGCAAGCACTAAAACATGATTTTTGTTAAGTAGCTCTCATTTCTACTGGCATGACAAGAAACCTGAGAAAACCTGGTTCAGACTATGAAGACCCATTCAAACATCCTGGCTGTCTAAGTGAACTTCAGTTGTGTTTGATATTTCCACTGCAGTATCAAAACACTCCTGACAAAGTACTGAAAAGAGACAAGTACATTCAAATTCTTCCAGGGCTTAACCCCACCGCATTGAAATTAGCATGAGTTTTGCCCCTGACTTCAGCCCTGACAGAACGAGCAACATTCTCAGGCCAAAGGCATGGGGAAAAGCTTTTCTACAACTTTCTTTACATGCTTGCAGTCTCCTTAGTCCTAGACATTTCCCTTTGCTTTCAAAAAGCTGAAGGCATAAATGGGCAACATGTTCCACCGTGTGTCTATCCCATCTCATGGCTGGTGGAAAATAAATAAGGCATTTTTTTATCTGTTCATCAGAAACAAATACAATTCACCAAGAAGAAACACACTTTCTACAGGTTGGGGAAGCTCCCATGAGAAAGGTTCTGGTCTCTGCTGTTTCCAGGTAGTTTTACAAGTGCAAGTGAAATCGGAACCTCATCAGCTTTTCCCAGTGATAAAATGGAAGAGTTGTCCACCTCTGAACACCATGAAGCGGCATTGCTTGCATAGCAAACCCCAGAGGCAGGGCATCCGTGTTCTAGTCTCCACTGTGAGTCAAATGTTTTCTAAAGAGAACAACTCTCTCTCCCAAGTGGAGTGCTGGTGCAAAATCTATTGGCTTTGCAGGGAGCCAGTCGTCCTGAATTCAGATCACTACACTTGAAAAATCTGGAGAGATGTCCATGATGTATAAGACTATGAAAGCTATTAATTCTTCAGTTATTATTCCTCTGTTCTCTTTGGTTTTATCTACCTGAAGCACCTCACTTGATAAAAGGCATCCCCAAAGGACAACAGAAATACAGATATCTTCTTTCATTTGACTTTTCAATTTACACAAAGTAACTGGGAACAGAGCACATAGACCACACGGACCAGCACTTGCTAACTCATTTCTCACTGACTCTATGAAGGTAAGGGACAAAACTTGTCAGCTCTCTTCTTCTGCAAGAGCTCCAAACATCAAACATACTCCATATCAACATTCACAAGGATAGCTTTGTGGTTTTGGAAACAGCAAGCACTGCATCTTCTCCAAAGAGGTCTGCACACAGAGTGTCTTCCTCTATGGATGCAGTACAGCTCGCCAGTGACCTGTAGCCATGAACGTAGCTATGGTTAGGGCATGGTCTGGAAAGAAAGCATTTAACTGCAAACCCATTGCCTCAATGGACAAGTTCACCAGTCTAATGCTTACAGGATGAAATCACTACATGCCCAGGGAATTCAATGGTAAAAAATGTCCCAGAATTAATTTTTTTCCTATTTTTTTAAGAGACTCCCCTGTTTCAATTCTAAGAGCACTGCAGTATCCAAGCAAGAATTTTTTTGCACTTTTTTTCTTGCTAAGAGTTACAGAGTATTTGAATTTCTCTTCTTTCCGTATCACGTGGCTTTTGATCCCACCAAAAGGCGTACAGGTTAATCCCTGTCAAGAGAACTTTCAACACCTTCATGTAGGACTCAGAGAAGAACAGAGTTTTGAAGAAGATACCTCCACACCTTCAAATCAGAAATATTCTTGCAACAATGAGTTTATGCCAAGAAGTTAACACTTGCATGGTCAAAGCATTTGCACCAGGAGGAACAGTATGATTTTCCAGACAGGGTGATACGCTACAGTGCAGATGACTGATTGGTTAAAATCTCTCTACCACCTACTTGGAAACCCCTACGACAGCTGTTTCCCTCACTGGATCACAGTATCTAAGTTATTTTCGGCTAGAAGGAGCAAAGTGAGCCTCCAACCCTATCACTATCTTTCTGGCTACTCACTACCAGCACATACATCAGGGAAGACTTTCCATTGGAGACAGTGTTTCCAGCTACATAGGCTCTCATCAGCATCCTGAAGGCTTTTCTTTGCCTCTACTAAAGCTTTTCAGAGGAGCTTAAGCCCCAAGGAACTGCTGTATCCATTGGTTGGCATGCTAAAAGTTGAGGGAGCGAGAGCTAATTGTCTGTCCCTTTTAAGAAAAGGTGTAGAAATTAGGGAAGGTCCTGGTTTAATCCTACAGGGTAGTTAAATATTAATTCTGTTGTTCTTTCCCTCAGACAGAGGTCCCTACGCACTGCTCCAGCAGGCAGAGGGATGGAAAGCAGCCTTTCAAAGATTGTGTCTGTCTTGTGGCAGACACCGAGGGAGTGCGTGAGCTCAGGGACCCTCAGTTTAAGGTGATTGTGCACTGTCAGGTTTGCTGAAACCAACACTAGGACACATTCCTTCTCCTGTTGAATTTCCCTGACAAACTCCTTTCCTCCAAAGAATGTTCTCCTTCCTGTCATAGCCTGAAGAATGAGGAAGATAACTGAGACTTTGAGTAGAAAAAGTAATGGGATCCTCAACTCCTAGCACTTAAAATCACCCGCTGCCTGGAGATTTATGAATCCGTGAGCAGAGAAATCTGCCACCATCATAACCAAAGGATCCCCGCTTTGGTTTGTGGTGAGCTGGTAGGACTAGATTTAACACCTGATTTGAAAGACAAAAGGACTTTTAATTCTTCTTACCTGCTTGAGTAAGATGAGGAAATACCTGTTGTAGAAATTAAATGGGAAAGTATCATGGTCTCTCATCCTCCATGCCTCATCTGCGCTATTTAACTTGGAAACTCTTGGGGCAGAGACGACAACCAAAATGAGCAGGACTGCGGCCTCCAGCATCTGAGAATCAGAACAGCCGCTGCCCAATTCCCAACCAGTTTGCACCAGGCTAAATAATCATGAAATTAAGGCGACAAATAAAATACCGTACTGCACATTGCAAATCCTAACTCTCCAAAATGCACAAATCGTAGCTCATCAAAGGAGTTGGGTTTAGGGAGGTTGTGTGGTTGGTTGTTTATTAAACAGATCAGTGGAGAAGAAAGAAGGAGGATTGTTCAACCCCAGATTATTTCTTAAAAAAACCAAACCAAAACAAAAAACAAAGCACAAAGGTAGAGGCTGGGGGAAAGGACGCGGTGGACAAAAATAATCAAATTTGGAAGAAAGGATGCAAATTAAACAGGCTTGGAAGGAGTTAGTAAAGTGCAAGCAAGACACAGAGACTAAACTAAAGTTAATTACTTTTGACATGATCAGATCATCTGGTTGCGTTTCAGGCTGCGTGCACTTTAGGCTGGCCAGCATGAATGGCAAGGAAAAAGAAAGTAACTCTCCCCTCTAGGTCCCTTTGCCAAGTCTGGGCTGTGCGCTCTGTCCGAGATCCCTCTTTCTTTGCGCGGAGAGAGAGAGGGGGAGAGGAGAGAGAAACACAGTTAACCACCTGTCAGGGCTGAGGACACAATAAGGCAGCCCCCAAAAGAGCTTTTCATGCATGCGTAATATATTTGTTCAGCTATTCACTTAATGAAGCTGATAAATGTGATGCGAAACAATAGTCAAGTTAATCTATTTAGTAAAATGTTTTGAGACTCTCAGGCGATGTTAAGGAGGGTAGTGTGTTCGGGGACATTTTCATTTCAATACGCTCATCTCTCCCCTCTTAGGGGGGTTTCAAGCAACCTATGTGAATATAATTTCTTATAAATGTGTCTTTAATGGGTTTAATTCACCCTTGCCAGCTGTTTTTTTAGCTATTTTGTAAGAGCAAAACAAACGTGCCAGGCTTGGAAAGCTAGTTAAAATTAGTTTCGGTCACTGGGGCCAAGCTATATTTCCTGCAAACCATCTGCTTGATTGGCACAATAGAAGGATTTTCAAGAAAAGGGGGGATCTAGAAGAGCTTTGAACGAACCAACAGTTACTGTTCCTTGTGCTTGAATTCTAAAGGTGAAGCCTTAGGTGTCTTAATATAGCTTCGCCCCCGCAGGCTCCATTCAAACTCCCGACGAGGTCGATAAGCATCGTCAGGGAGCTTGGACACGCCGGGGACGGAGCATCCCTCCCGCCGCCGCTGCCCCCCCGGCCGAGGGAAAAGAAAAAAGAAATAGAAGAGAGGGA